>SPJY01027863.1:2244373-2313898 GCA_005191435.1 Raddia distichophylla | reverse complement strand
TTTATATTCTTGTTTATAAATGTTTTTGTGAGCTATAATTGTTGTCATCAATACACCAAAAAGGGGGAGATTGAAAGTGCATCTAGGCCCTAAGTGATTTTGGTGATTAATGAGTAACAATTATAGAGCTAATATTTCTATTGGAGAATTGTGCACAGATGTTATACAGGTTAATTCCATGAGGTACATGTTTACATGTGTTGGTGTACCCCTCAAAATTGGATATATTGCAAGAAGGCATCAAGACTACCTTTATTTGTAAATCTTTATTTATTGAGTCCTAGGGATGCCGTACTATAAAGAGGGATGAAATGGAGAAGCTTATAAAGGTTCCTAAGTGCTCAAAATAGGTATCTCGAAGTTCGTGTGAGTTTTCCACTCAAAATATACCCTATACAGAACCTATGCCATCAGAACATCCGACGTGGGTCGGAACATCCGATGGTGAGCCAGCCTGCCAGTTTTCAGAGCTATCCAGTAAAGGGTCCATCGGAACTTCCATCGGAACATCCGACGTGGGTCGGAACATCCGATGGTGAGCCAGCCTGCCAGTTTTCAGAGCTATCCAGTAAAGGGTCCGTCGGAACTTCCATCGGAACATCCGACGCGGGTCGGAACATCCGACGGGGGATCAGAACATCCGATGCGGGATTAACTGCACAACGGCTAGTTTTCGGGATTCCCTATTTAAAGCCGTCTCTAATACCTTCCAAAGGTTGCTGACACTGTTTACGACCTGATTTGAGCCTAATTCGTACTGTTCATCATCTCTCTCAAAACCCTAGCCTTTCTCTCTCTTGTTCATCTTGTGAGATCTAGATCTAGAGAGATCAAGGCAACCCAAGTGCTCCGTGAATTAGAGTTCCTATTCTTGAGCACTTAGCGATCTAAATTTCTTCATCGCATTTGTTACTCTTGGAGGCTTGAAGGGCTCCTAGACGGCTAGGTGTCGCCGGTGAGTCGCCGATCTTTGTGTGGCGTGCCTCCGGAGTTTGTGAAGGTGCGAATCTACCTCCGCAAGGAAAAGGATTCAACTAGTGATCGCCGGTGAGTGCTTTGTGCTTCGCTGGTAAGGGGGATTAGGGTCTTGGTGATCCGGGCTTTGTGCCTTCCCTAACGGTGAGTAGGATCTCTCTTCAAAGATCCGAACATCGGTAAACAAAAATCGCTGTGTTTTTGTCTTGGTCTTGATCTGGTGTTTAAACTATTGGTATTGGCTTGTTCTGAGTATTCTTGAATAGATCTAACCTTGGTTTTGCGAGAAATCAGTTTTTCTACAGGTTTTCGATCAATTCCAGAACACCCCGGATCGGAACATCCGACGGCCATCGGAACATCCGACCCAGGATCAGAACATCCGACGGAGGGTGTACTGTACCACGTCGGAACATCCGACGCTGCATCGGAACATCCGACCGACTGGTTACTGTTCAAGTGTATTAATTCCGCAATTTCGTTTTATTCGCCTATTCACCCCCCCTCTAGGCGGCATAGCGATCCTTTCAATGTTAATATGGTGGAATACTAGAAAAGAGGAACAACCTCATACCTGAAATGCCATGAAGAGACTTATGAGAGATATGTATGTTCCTGATTACCATGCTGATTTCATGAACACTAAACTCCAACGTTCAAAACAAGGCAATAAAAGTGTTAAGGATTACTTTGGACAATTGCAAAATCATTTGCTGCGCTGTGGTTTAGATGAATGCGAGGAAGCTACTGAACTTTGGTTTTTGAGAGGGCTTAATCAAGAAATCCAGAACATTCTTGTTAATAAAAACAATAACTCACCCTCTCATTTGCTTAAGCTTGCTTATAAAGCCGAAAATCACATTTTGGAAGAAATAAAAATGCTTGATGCTAGGAAGGAAGAGGTTTCTAAATTTTATGAAGTAATTTGCACAGAAAAGGATAATTCAATGGACAATTTGCATGCACTTGTGTCTCCTTCTTCGACTAACCTTTTGTAGGAGATTGGAAAGAATGAAGAGATCGAAGTTGATATGGTTGAGCATGGGACTTTCCCTTTGACCATGATGCTAGATGTGGTTACACCTCTCATATCCACATCCCATGTTCAGAACGTGGTTGATGCTGGCCCACGATCCATTACAACTGAGCCATGTATTAGCGCATTTGATGATGTCAATTTAAGTGTTGAATAACGTCCACTACTTGAAGAAAATGATGGCAAGATATCCGTGGTTGGACAAGAACATGCTGCCTCAAGGTTAATTTTTCATGAAGAAGACTCAAGGTTAATTTCGCATGAAGAAGAACTACTTGCAACACCTAAAACATCTGAGAAGAACAATAAAGGTAATAATGGTGCTAAAAGAATCGGTAGCAACACTTGTGCTAAAAGAAAAATATCTAGATCAAGTTTTGGTATTGATGACAACGGGGACTTCAAGGTTAAGGCTCTTGTGTTTCCATAGTTTCTCTTATACTCTTTGCGTGTGTTTTCCTTCATCGACCTCAAGGTTCAAAGGTTCAAACGGGCACATGTGCCGGAGCACACTAGTCCCAAGCCTAGCCATTTGCCCAAGCTCAATTCGCCAAAAATGCATTTCCTTGAGTCCAGCTTGGCTTAGTGGCCAAAGAATCTCATTTCAATACCTAGGACAAGTCTAAGGACTCATAGAACCAAAGTTGAGGTATTACAGCTAAGGGGAGAGAGAGAAATAGACAAAACCTATTGGGCTGTGGAAATATACCCTGTTGGACTGGGTCCGATGGCCATCGGACTGGGTCCGGTGGTCGGGGTTTGCGCGAGTGGCTAAGTCCTGAATCGAGAGCATCTTTGGTACTGTCGGACTGGGTCCGACCACCACCGGATTGGGTCCGACGAACACAAATGAGGAAAAGCTGAAAATCGACTAAGTCCCAAATGCAACCCTACTGTCAGACTGGGTCCGACCACCGTCGGACTGGGTCCGATGGACGAGGAAAAGCTGAAAATCAACTAAGTCCCAAATGCAACCCTACTGTCGGACTAGGTCCGACCACCGTCGGACCAGGCCATCGTCTCTCCCAGCGACTAAGTCCCAAAAACAATTCTCCTGTTGGACTGGGTCCGACCACCATCAGACTGGGTCCGATGGATGGGTGAGCTCCAAAGACTAAGTCCCAGAAAACATAGCCTCTGTTGGACTGGGTCCGACGGATGAGAAAAGCGCCCAAACCCTAGGAATTTGAACTTCATCGGACTGGGTCCGATGAACCATCGGACTGGGTCCGACAGAGTACAGATTTTGGCCTAAACTTCATCGGACTGGGTCCGATGAGCATCGGACCAGGTCCGACGGATCGATCTGAATCTCGGGAAATCAAATCTGAGCCGTCCATCCTTAGGGTTTCACCTTGTGCCTATAAATAGGAGCCACCAGCACGGAAGAAACTTGAGAGAGCCACTTTTCGCAACCACCCCTTGCCCTAGCCACCTAAGAGAGCTTCTCCCATGGCTCCCACCTCCATCTAGGGTTCCATGTGCTTGAGAGTGAGGGAAAAGGAGAGAGGAGTGAGAAGAGCACATACCCAAGCCTCCTTCGGTCATCCCCGAAGTTCTTGTGCCTCCCCCATGAGTTCTAGGCCTAGCTCGAAGGTGGGAGAGGTGGTGGTCTAGTTGTGTTTCCGGCATTGTGCTCTTAGGCTTCTTGTCACCGGGATTCAACTCCACCACAAGCTTCATTGTCATCGGCACGTGTGCCGGTGCATCGGAGATGTACTAAATCCTCCAAGTGCGTCAGGGTTGACTTCACCTGTGAAGTCGGGTGTTTCGGGGTCCTTCGTGTGTGAAGGCTGCCGATTATTGTACAAGTTGGAGTTTCTTTCCGATGTGTTCGGGAATGAACTTCTTCTAGTGGATTGAGGATTAGGGACGAGAGGGTCCCGGGCATTCCTTTGTGGCGAGCTTCCTCAACGAGAGTAGGTGCTTGCACTGAACTAGGTAAAAAGATCGGTTTGCCCTCTTGTCACCCTTATTATTTGCACTTGTAATTACTTCCACTACGAGACTTGTGTAGGGCTCATTCGCTAGTTGGGTGCATAACTTGACTAATTGACCAAGTTCAACAAGCGAATAAAATTGAAAATAGTCCAATTCACCCCCCTCTCGGCCTTAGGTCCCTTCAGGTGCATCAGAGAGGAATCGAAGTCCATCCTGATAGAGTAAAGGCTATTTTGAATACTAAACCTCGAGATTCAAAGGTTCGTCCACAGGAGCTCATCGGTAAGATTAATTACTTAAGGAGATTTATTTCAAATTTATTGGAAAGAATTATCCCGTTTTCTCCGTTACTTAAGTTGAAAAGTTCCGATAAGTTTGTTTGGGGGCCGGAGCAGCAGAGGGCGTTTGATAATATTAAGGAATATCTGATCAATCCACCTGTTCTGGTTGCTCCAAAAGAAAATTTGCCGTTTAAATTGTATTTATCGATATCAGATATCAATCCACCTGTTCTGGTTGCTCCAAAAGAAAATTTGCCGTTTAAATTGTATTTATCGACATCGGATAAAACAAAAGGGGGATCGTATAACTTCGTATAATGTATGCTATACGAAGTTATTACGCATGCCATTTTCTATTTAAGCAGGAAGTTGTTGGATCCAGAAACTCGATACACGGTAGTGGAAAGGTACTGCCTTTGTTTATACTTTGCTTGTACTAAATTGAGGCATTATTTGCTGGGTGCTGAATGCAAAGTGGTTTGTCAAACCGATGTGGTTAAGTATATGCTTAATGCTCCAATTATTAAAGGACGACTCGGTAAGTGGGCATATACTCTCATCGAGTTTGATTTAACGTATGAATCCCCGAAAGCTGTCAAGGGGCAGGTATTAGCCGATTTCATCACACACCATCAAGACATTAATCTTTCGATTCTCTTGCCCTGGGTAATGTTCTTTGATGGGTCGGTTTGTGAGAAGAGATGCGGAATTGGTATTTTTATAGTTTCTCCAGGTGGTGTTCCCTACGATTCAGCGTTACAGTGGCCTTTGGGTTAACCAACAATCAAGTGGAGTACGAAGCTTTAATTCAAGTATTGGAGTGGTTAATTCAGGCTGGAGCTATTGCTGTGGAGATTTATGGAGATTCACAATTGGTGGTTTTCCAAATGATCGGTAAATATGAGTGTCATAGTGAACTACTCTGGGAATATCTAGAAAATGCTTCTGATTTGGCTATGTATTTCAGTATATTCACGATTCACCATATCTCGAGGGAACAGAATTGTGAGGCTAATGACTTAGCTCAAGAAGCATCAGGCTATAAATTACCGATCATGGAATTGGAAATCATTTCGATTGCAAGCCTAGTTCCGAGAGGATGGCAGGCAGAAATTATCGGCTATCTCAAAGATATTCAGGGGAAAGCCGATAGGAAGCTTAAAAGAAAAGCTCAGAGATATGTTTTAATCAGTGACAAGTTATACTACCGGAGTTTTGATGGGTTATTGCTTAAATGCTTGAGTGAAGAGGATGCTAAAATTGCAATCGAAGAAATTCATGAAGGACTGTGTGAGACACATCAATCAGCATATAAGATGAGGTGGATGTTGAAGCGTGTGGGATATTTCTGGCCAACGATGGTGGAAGATTGTTTTAAGTACTATAAGGGTTGCAAAGATTGTTAGAAGTTCAGAAATATTCAGCATGCACCTGCGTCAATTTTGCATCCAATCGTGAAGCCGTGGCCCTTTAGAGGATGGGAAATTGATATGGTCGGAGAAATATTTCCTTCCTCGTCCAAGGGGCATCGGTATATTTTGGTAGCGACGGATTATTTCTCTAAGTGGGTTGAAGTTGTGCCATTGAAGAAAGTGACTGCTACTGAAGCGATCGACTTTGTTAGAGAACACATAATTTACCGATTTGGTATTCCTCAGACGATCACTACAGATAAGGGATCGGTATTTATGTCAGAGGCATTTCAGGATTATGCTCGAAGCCTGGGAATCACAACAATCAACTCCTCGTCGTATTACGCTCAAGCCAACGGCCAAGCAGAATCTTCGAATAAAAGCGTTATAAAACTTATTAAGCAAAAAATCGATGAAAGGCCGCGGGGTTGGCATAATACTTTGGCGGATGCGCTATGAGCATATCGGATTGCCAAGCATGGGGCTACGAAAGTGTCACCATTTGAGTTGGTATATGGTCAAGAAGCTGTTCTACCGGTTGAAGCTATCATCGGATCTACGAGAGTTGAAGAGCAAAATAATGTAAAAGCCGATGATTATAAAAATCTGATGGTAGATAAGCTGGATGATATGGTGGCCGTTCGGTTAAAGGCTTTGGAGCATATTGAGCGTGATAAGCAAAGAGTTGCTCGACATTATAATAAGAAGGTTGTGCCGAAAACTTTTGAAGTGGGGGATCTTGTATTTAAAACGTTTTTACCGATTGGATCTAGAGATCCTAA
Source organism: Raddia distichophylla (assembly GCA_005191435.1). Classification (NCBI taxonomy): domain Eukaryota; kingdom Viridiplantae; phylum Streptophyta; class Magnoliopsida; order Poales; family Poaceae; genus Raddia; species Raddia distichophylla. The sequence continues at coordinate 2,307,471 of SPJY01027863.1, read as the reverse complement.
GTACGGGAAGTGATCTCCAAATTGGGAAGGACCATTTAATCAATCGGATTATTCCTGGAAATGTATATATTTTGGAAACACTTGAAGGGGAAGTTTTCGGTAAAGCAATTAATGCCAAATATCTGAAGAAATATTATCCAAGTGTTTGGGTTGGAGCTTGAGTATGAGAGTTAAAAGCCGATTCTTAAGTGAGTGCGTATAGTTCGGAAATTGACAGATACTTCGATGATGTAATTTTACTGAACACGTTGCTGTTGAGAAAAAGCCGATTCAAATGAATCGCCTATAGTTCTAAAATCGATGAGTATTTAACAAGTCAATATTGATGTTTCGCTCAACACGTCGTTGTTGAGGAAGAGCCGATTCTGATGAATCGTCTATAGACAAACATCGGTAAAACAGGAATGCATAAAAGAGAAATAATGTTATTACAAAGGCACGAAGGCCTTAACTGTTTTCGCCCCGAGGGGCAGGGTAAAGCATAGTTTTACGATCGGTACAATATCGATCCACACATGAGCGAAGTTTTAAAATTTGGCTCGCAGGCCAATCATTCACAGAATTCAAAAATTGCGGCGGCAGCGCTTGTGATTGTGTCCTGGACCTGGTTGACGGTATCGGTATCCTCTTCGACCGATCCATGTATAATCGGGATTTTCTTCTTAGCTTCTAGAACTGCCAAGCCGCAAACCTTTACTATGCTGTATTGCTCCTTGGTTGCCGATTTAGTCTCTTCAAAGTTTGAGCGAGCGACTGCTTCGGCTTTGTTTGCCTTCTCCAGTTCTAGTTCCAGGGACTTGACCCTTGAAACTGCCTTGGAGGCAGCAGCTTTTGCCGATTCAGCTTCTTGCTTCAGCTTGAGGAGCTTGCCATTTTGAGAGTTGGCATCCTGGATCAATCCCTTGAGTTCTGCTTCAGCGTCCTTCAGGGTTTCCCTTTGATGGAGTCGATCCAGCGCGGCATCAAAATCGGCTTTCTTGTCATGAAGAGATAATAATTTTTGAATAGCCGATACCACCTGCTCCGAGAGAATTTCCTTAATTGAGTCTGTTATTTCCCGGATGACAGATGGGTTGGCCAGAAGAGCCGATTCGTTGCCTACCACCTCCCACATTTGTTTTAACTTGGCAAGGGTGTCTAGGGAAAGCCGATTGCTCTTGGTTGGTGCTGCAGCAGGAGACTCGATGGTGATGGCTGGAGGCGATTGTGTCTTGATCGGAGAGGATAAGAAATCCAGCTCATCGTCAAGCCAATCCATGCTGGATGGATCGAAGTTTAGCTCATCGGTTTTCTTCCCGTCATAGGTGATGACCTGCGTAGACACCACGGTTACCTGAGCTGGGCTTCGGGGTTGAAACATATACTGAAAAGAAAAAAATTTAAAGTTACGACGGATCGAGATTTGAGAATTTTATGAGATAAAGTAAGGAATTTCGATTACGTCTTGGGGGTTGAAGGCCGGTGGTGTCTGTGAGGCCGGTGGAGGAGCAGGCGTGGCATCTTTTTTCTTTTGGATAGGAGATGTATCCTGAAATCAACATTCCGATAAGAAAAAGCCGAAGAGAGGTCATAAGAATTTGGAGAAGAGTCAAATGCTTACTGTGTCACAGACAGATTCGGTGCTATCGGGTGTACGCACCTTTTGGGGTCTTGGTTTTTTGCCAGCTAATTTCTTCTTCTGGCCGGTCTCGCCTTTGGGATTCCCTGTTGATCGAGTGGTTAAGGGATCGGATTTGAGCAATTATGTCTCATAAAGCCAATCATACCTCTCTTCTTGGGCTGCTAAGAGAACCCTTGCGTAAAGGCCGATGCGGATTTGGCCGTCGAGTGGAGACGCCCAGCTTCCTCACCAACCAGCTTGGCCCTCGGGCGCTTCTCTCCGCTCTGAAAGGGGAAATAACGTGAGGTTAGTTATCGAAAAATAAAACAATATGAGTTAGTAAGCGCACGCAAGTTAGTCACCTCGCTGTCCGAAGACGATGCGTGATTTTGAGAATTTGTTCTTTCATCGTCTGAGTTTGATGAAGAAGGTCCCGACTCAGAAGAGTTTTCCTCCTTATCGTCGTTATCTTCATCATCAGAACTATCGGAATCGGTACTGCTTGGGCTCCTTTCTTCTGATTCCGATTGGAGCTCTGCCATACCAACAATTTTTGGCCAGTTGGGTTTGTAGATTTCCCTTTGGCCAGTGAACTGTTCGATCAAGGTTGTAGCTCCGCCTTCTGTAGCGAAAATGTTCTTGGCAATGGTCTCCCACCAGACATCGAACTTTGGAGATGCGTCAGACCACATTACGAACTCCATCGGCATTTGAAAATCTATATGCGCGGCCTAGTATGGAAAACGTTTTTACCGATTGGGTCCAGAGATTCTAAGTACGGAAAATGGTCTTCAAATTGGGAAGGACCGTTTAAGATCAATCGGATTATTACTGGAAACGCGTATATTTTGGAAACGCTTGAGGGGCAAGTTTTCGGTAAAGCAATTAACGCTAAATATTTGAAGAAATATTATCCAAGTGTTTGGGTTGGAGCTTGAGCTGGGATTTGGTAAAAGCTGATTCTGATGAATCGCCTATAGTTTAAATGCTGATTAACACTTATATCAGTACGATGTTGGTGTCTCGCTCAACACGTTGCTGTTGAGAACAAAGCCGATTCTAATGAATCGCTTATAGACATAAACGTGAAAAGAATTGCATAGAGAAATAAAGTTATTAACTGTTTTCGCCCCAAGGGGCAGGGTGAAACATTGTCTTACAATCGGTAAAATACCGATTCACACAGATGAGAGTTTAAATTTGGCTCGCAGGCCAATCATTCACAAAATTCGTGAATAGTTGCGGCGGCGCTGGTGATTGTGTCCCGGATCCGGTTGATAGTGTCGGTATCTTCCTCGACTGATCCGGGTATAATCGGTATTTTCTTTTTTGCCTCTAATACCGCCAGGCCACAAGTCTTTAGTATGCTATATTGTTCCTTAGCTGCCGATTTAGACTCCTCATAGTCTGAGCGAGCAGCCGCTTCGGCTTTCTTTGGCTTCTCCAATTCTTGTTCCGAGGACTTGACCCTTGAAACTGCCTTGGAGGCAGCAGCTTTTGCCGATTCGGCCTCTTGCTTTAACCTGAGGAGCTTGTCATTTTGAGAGTTGGCATCCTGGATCAGCCCCTTGAGTTCTGCTTCAGCTTCTTTCAACGTTTCCCTCTGGTGGAGCCGATCCAGTGCAGCATCGAAATCGGCTTTTTCTTTTCCAAGGGGCAGCAACTTCTGGATGGCCGAAACCACCTGCTCTCGGAGGACCTCTTTGATGGAATAGACTATCTCCCGTATGGCGGAAGGATTGGCCAGGAGAGCCGATTCGTTGCTGATCAGCTCCCACATCTCCTTTAGCATGGCAAGAGTATCTAGCGAAACCCGATGGCTCTTGGCTAGTGCTGTAGCAGGTGGCTCAATGGCAACGGCTAGAGGAGATGAAGTCTTGACCGGGGAGGATAAGAAATCCAGCTCCTCGTCAGGCCAATCCATGCTGGATGGATCGAAATTCAGTTCATCGGTTTTTGTCCCGTCATAGGTGATAACCTGCGTGGATACCACTGTTACCCGGACTGGGCTGTGAGATAGAAACATATACTGGAAAGAGAAATTTTAATGTTACAAGGGACCGGAATTTGAGAATTTTATGAGATGAAGTAAAGAATTCCGATTACGTCTTGAGGATTGAAGGCCGGTGGTGTCTGTGAGGCCGGTAGAGGAGCAGGCGTGGCATCCTTCTTCTTCTGGACAGGAGAAGTGTCCTGAAATCAAAATTCCGATAAGCTAAAAGCCGAAGGGAGGTTATGAGAATTTGGAGAGGAATCAAGTGCTTACTGTGTCACATACCGATTTGGTGCTATCGGGTGTACGCACCTTTTTGGGTCTTGGCTTCTTAGCGGCCAATTTCTTCCTTTGGCCGGTCTCACCTTCAGGTCTCCCTGTTGATTAAAAGTGATTGAGAAATCGGATTTTAGGGGATGGTGTATTATAAGCTGATTGTACCACTTTTCTTGGGCTGTTGAGAGGACCCTTGAGTGAAAGCCGATGCGAACTTTGCCGTTGAGTGGAGGCGGCCGGCTTCCTTCCCAACAAGCTTAGCCCTTGGGCGCTTGTCTCCACTCTGAAAAGGAAGATAGCATAAGGTTAGTCATCGGAAAATAAGAACAGTATGAGTTAGTGAACACACACAAGTTAGTAACCTCGCTATTAGAAGACGATGTGTGATGTTGAGACTCTGTTCTTTCATATGAGTCCGATGAAGAGGGCCCTGATTCAGAAGAATTTTCCTCTTTGTCCTCATCGTCAGAATCGGAATTGGAATAGGAACTTTCATTACTGCTTTCTTCCGATTCTGATTGGAGCTCTTCCATATCAGCAATTTTTGGCCAGTTGGGTTTGCAAATTTTCCTTTTGCCGGTGAACTGTTCGATTAAGGCTGTAGCTCTGCCTTCTGTAGCGAATATGTTCTTGGCAATGGACTCCCACCAAAAATCAAACTTTGGAGAAGTAGCGGACCACATTATAAATTATGTTGGCATTTCGAAATCCAAATGTGCAGCAGTTAAAATCTCATAAGCCGATTGAGGGTTGAGATCTTCTCTGGCATTGAGGTGGCGATATATAAATAAGTCAGGGATATCTTGTCCCAGATTGAATTGCCGAGCAACCACAGCCGGGTGATAGAATTCATAGGACGGTTTTCTAATATGGGTCCTTGTGCTCAGAATAGCAAAGAAGATACCTGGTGATATGAATTCCTTATATGCCGATAAGGCCTTGCCCTTTAAGGTATTGTCTAATCGGAAGAATGAGGGAACTGGATATCTATCCAAATCGGTATATGGGTTGAATTGCTCTGGGCCATATTCCGATTCGAGCATGGTGAAAAAAGCGACCAAGGAATGAGAGAGATCCTCTTCGTTTAGGCGCCGTCTGTTGCAGTTGACCGATATCATTTCTCCATAAGATTTGCATGGGCGCTCGCTGCTATTGGATTTCCTTTCATTCGGAAACTCTAGGTTAAAGTCCAGTTCTCCAATGGAGTTATATATCTGGAGTTTAAAAAATATACAGATAAACCAGAAAGGACCACCGAGGTTTCCCACTGAGAAATCGGCTTTCTTGGAGCAGAGACCTTCTCTGATCTTGTGCATCATCCGATAAGTTGCTCCTAGGAGATATTTTCCGATTGCTAATTGTTGCCCTGATGCCAGTGCCTCGGCTACTCCTTGGTAGACCTTGCTGGGGCTAAGAGACTGACCGCAGAAGAAGAATCTACCTAACCACATGTTCAGAAAGACGACATGATCTTCAGCTTCTACGTCGCCCGTTTGCTGATGAGTTGTGATATACCGTTGCCATCCAAAATTTTTCTCAGGGACCAGCTTAAGAGTGGCAGATAAATTGAAAGCCGATAGCATTTCACCATCGGAACTGAGACCAGTTAACATGGCTACATCCAGAAGTGTAGGGCTTATTGGTCCCGTTGGAAAAAGGAAAGCATTGGCTGTATCACCCCAATAAAAAGCCAATGCTACCATAAAGGGATCAACTGGTGGAGGAGGATGTAAGGAACGGAGAATGGCATCGGCAATTCCTAATTCGTACCATTGTTCATTTTTCTGGCTGTAGACCAGAATGAGCAAGTCCTTGTATCCCTTGATCGGGCTAGGCCAGGAACGGAAAGCCAATCTCCAACTGTTCATGCTAAGCTTATCGGCAAACAATGGGAGCCTTGCTACCGAATAATCTATGAATTCCGCTGGATCTCTCTCCCCTATCGGTCCCAAAGAAAACAGAGCTTCAGTGTCTGAGCATCGGAATAGTACCTAAGACATGTTGCTGATTAGAAGTTGAACGAGAAGTTGCTGTGCGCTGGAAGTCCTGGGGGCTCAGGAAAATCCGATGCGAGAGATGTGTGCGCAGAGGAGAGCGTGAAAGTGACAGAGAATGGAGGCCTATTTATAGCATAGGGTTTTTATACCGGGTTTCGGTATTACTGTTTCGGCCCATATAGCTTGGTGGGCTGACACGTGTCTTCGAAATGGGCCAGAAATGAAGATTACGGGGGCAAAATTGTGAAATGATTCAAGGTGATTTGGTAAAAATCCGTTTTTAGTGAAAGTTCGGCTAATGAGAAAACCCATTGCCAAACTTAGGGGCATATGTTGACACCCAAATTTGGCAGAAAAATCGGATATAGTGGAGTGGCTAAGTTTATCGGAATTATTGGGCCGAATCAGAAAATGGGCTTCATCGGCAAAGAAGAAAGCATACAGATAGTTATGAGACTCCGGAAGAAATACAATCTGATAAGGAGCGCGACGGGGTAAAATAGGTCATATCGATATCGAAATTGTAATAGTACAAATAAGACCTTAGGCCTCGTGAAAACACACATCATACTCAAAACACAAACCCACTTTTTGAATCCGATCGACACCGTCGAAAGGCTTCAACTCGCAGGTAGAGCTATCTCAATGGGATAATCGATTCTCTTCTTGTAACCCGTACGCATGGCTGTATCATCTTGATCTCGTGTATACAAAGCATGTCAAACTGTCTCGGGTTTTACCGATCTTCGATGTGTTCTTGCATGTTGCAATGTCTCGATTCAATCGATCTGTAATGTGTATTTACCCTACAATACCGATTGTCAAGTATCTCGTATGTTATTGGCCGATCAATATTGTATTTACCTACATTAGTTCTAAACCTTTAAATCGGTTTATTAGTTTGCATCTAGATTTAGATCTGAATACTGTCTTGCTTGACCAATCTATTCCACAATTTAATCTGATAAATTGATATAAAGATTTATTGCTAATTTTAAAAACAAAATACCAAAAAGAAGTAAAAGATTTATGATTAAATGTTTATTGATATTTAATTGCTCTATCAAGCATTAAGCCGATAGATCCTGCAATCGGATTATTTAAAGCCGATGTAAAATAACCTGATCTGGCTACTTTAAAAAGCCGATTAGGGCTAAGTTGCTGACAATTTATTCCTTGTCAATTTACAGGTCAAATTGACTGGCACGCTTGGTTTTTGGTTGCGACGCAATCACTGAATTGACGCTTCCGCACGTGTGTTCTCGAAAGCTGACTTTTTGTGTCAACAGTGACCTATAACCCACACACATTCTTAGGGATCCATCCTTCTTTTTCACAAAAATAACTGGAGCACCCCAAAGTGACGCACTAGGGCGTATAAATCCCTTCTCTTGCAACTCTTCGATTTGTTTCTTTAACTCAGCCATTAGATTTGCTGAAAGACGGTACGGCCTTTGGGAGATAGGCGCAGTACCAGAGGCTAAGTCAATGACAAACTCGACATCCCTTTCAGGAGGCATGCCCGGCAACTCATCGGAAAACACATCAGGGTATTCCGGCAAAATAGGCATCTTCTTCAGATCAGACCCTTCCAACTTATTGAGGGCAATCAGATTCTCAGAACAGGAGTTAGCAAAGAACTGAACTTCCTTGCCATCATCACTAGTCAACTTGACTGTTTTAGAGACACAGTCAATATGACCTTTATACTTGGCTAACCAGTCCATGCCTAATATCACCTCTATTCCCTTTGACTCAATGACCACCAGGTCTGCTAAAAATCCCACACCCTCAATTTTTATGCACACATCAGGGCACAACAAGATGGTATGAATGATTTTCCCAGGAGATTTAATCAGCATTGGTTTCTTTAATGCACTTGTTTCAAGTCCATGATTTTTAGCAAAGGATGCAGCAATGAAATAATGCGCTGCACCAGAATCAAATAAAGTAGTACTGGGTATGGAGTTGATGTGAAACTTACCCATCACTGCATTGGGATCAGCGTGGGCTTCTTCGGCACTGACGTGGTTCACCCGACCACGTCCAACAGAAGCAGCAGTCCTGGTATGAGGAAAATTGCCACGGGCTGGCCCAGAATGTACAGGCCTCGGCAGGACAGCTTTGGTTTGAGCCGAAGCAGACACGACACCCTTGTTGGGACAGGAACTGGCATAGTGTCCCATCTGTTGGCATGCAAAGCACTTGATACTTGACAGGTCCTTCTTAGTGAGAGCAGACAACTGAGTGCGAACTGGCGGAGCTGACTACCGCACAGGGCGAGACATCACCCACTGAGAACGTGGGCGTGGAGGAACAGCTGGTCCACGACCACGGGTGCGCTGCCCCTTGGAACGAGAGCCAGAATGAACATCTTTCTAGGCCCTCTTCCTCTTCCTTGTAGCCATACACTGACGACGGTTCTCTTCTTGCTTCACGGCACTAGCGAACAGCTACTTGAAAGTGGTGAACTTTGTGGAGTCAATCAGCGCACGAATCTCGGGGTCCATGCCCTTCTTAAAGAAGTAAATCTTGTCGGCATCACTTCTCATGTCACGGGGCACGTAACGAGCCAACAGAGTAAACTGAGTGAGATACTCGTGCATGGTCATGCTCCCTTGGACCAAGGCATGAAACTCACGCTTCTTAGCTTCCTTCGAACTGTCAGGGACATAGTTCTCCTCAAAAGCTTCAACAAACTCAGGCCAAGTGATCGTCTCAAGAGCCTCATGGGACTCACAAAACGTGTCTGACCACGTAGACGCGACTCCAGTGAGGTGGTATGACGCGAGCTGGACACTCTCCAAGTCTCCACACTAGAACATAATCAAACACTTCTCTATTGCCTTCAACCAGTCTGCTGCCTCCATGGCATCGGTAGACCCACAAAACTTGGGAGGGTTGGCTCTCAGGAAATCATTGACACGGGCACGGACAGGAGGTGGAGCTGGTGGATGGGTTGGCGCGGGTGGAGGAATGGAAGCATTGTCTCTCTCTCCCACTAGGTTTTGGATCAACTGGAACTGCATCTCCATGAATTCTCTCAGAGTGGGATCTCCACGAGGGGGTGGTCGAAGGTGAGTAGAAGACTCAGCTTGATTTTCTTGTGGATTTTGGGAAGATCTTTGTGGCGCAGGAGAGGGAAAAAGTCGGAGCTCACGGGGAGGCCCTCCAACGGACTGACTGGACTTGCCTCCCAAGTCGGCGAGGCCACTAGCTTTGCTAGCAGCACCACCACGAATTCGACCCTGGGTGATCTCCCACGCCCAACCTGGCGCGAAATCACCATCTGCTGACAAGAGGACGAGGGACAATAAGGGGAAAGAGCTATACCCAGATTTTTTTGAAAGCATGAGTTTAAACATGTAACTTTGGCACAATTGACACACATAGCATAACATAACATAATAGTTTTTAGAGTACAGATAGGGGCGCGATACCACAAGCCGGTACGTCAGCCCAACTCGCGAGCTAACTACGCGCGGGTTACACGAACATGGCGCCGGGGGGGACTAGTAGGACTGGATCCACAGGGCCCACCAGGTAAGCACCAACCAGAGTAGGATAGTTACCACGGTGATCCAGAGAGGGAAGTGCCTCATCTCCTCAAGGAAAAGGTGGAACTCGCTCGGCTCGGGCCGAGGGCGAGGACTCGGGGAACGACAAGGACTTGGAGGGCGGCGAGGGGGACTCGGAGAGCGGCGAGGACTCGCGGAACGGCGAGGGGGACTCGGGGAGCGGATCTCCGGCTTCCTCCTCATCGCGGCTGGAGAAGCGGCGCGGCACAGTAGGGAGACGGCGGCAACACCGGCGGGACGGCCCTCTTATAGAGGCGGCCCGATTATTGGGACGCGGCGACAAAGCGGCAGACAAGAAAGAAAGCAAAAGCAAAAGAAAAAGAAAAGGGCGACAACGACCCATGCAAAGGATACAGGGGGCTACGAGCTAGCCCTGCTCGTACTCGGACTCAGAGACCAACTCCACGGGAACTTCCCCGTCATCATCATCATCATCAACAACATCCACAGCGGGCTGCCAACCAGGCGGTGGCGATCGGACCATCAGAGGTATGACTTGAAGCTCGACAAGGGTGGGAGACGGAGCCCTCACTCCAGTCGGACCCAGATCCAACTGAAGATCCTTGGGGGTGAGCTCGTAGGTGCACAAGGAAAGATCAGCAGGATCCTTGGACTGGGACGCGGGGCTGGTGCCGACATCCTTCTTCTTCGGGCGGGAGGACGAAACAGCAGGAGTAGGAGTCCCGGAGGAAGAAGCGGCATTCCCCCGAAGACGCTGGTTCTCGCGAACCAACTGACGGATCGTCTTGCGAAGGTGGACCTTCTCCACCAAGTGGTGTGAGTCGCGCTTTTTAAGGTCGCGGCTCTCCTTCTCGGCCTGCTCTAGCTGGCGGTTGGCGTCGTAGGCGGAGTTCAGCTCCCGCAGGGCGATGGTGTACGCGTCGTCCAGGGATTGCACGAGCTCAGCAAGGTGGTACATCGTCGGGTCGCTCTCACCCTCGGCCGTACGAGCGTGACTGAACAGCTCGTTAGGCAGACGAGAGGGAATGTAGCGAAGCGGGGAGATGTACAGCTCACGCGTGAACGGACTGCGGAGTCGGTGTAGAGCAAGTCTGGACAAGTCTTGGATGCCGTCGGAGCAGCTGACACGAGTGGCGGAGTAGCGGAACGGTCCCCGGGTACGCGGTGGACCCGCAGCAAAGATAGCGACGCACACCACCCAGCATGTGCGTCCCTTGCGCGAAGTGGTGGCCCCATGGTACATGCGGTCACCGAAACCAAGCGTTCCCAGCATTAGCAGCAGCTGGCGCGCGAGACCTCCGTAGCCAACTCCAAGGGAGGACGCGAACGACGGCATCTACAATTTCCAAAAGATCATCAGTTAAAATGGATTGCGGAGAATAAGAATTTATTTATCAACTATTTCTTTTATAAATTATATGGTCTCTAATTCTAGGGCTACGTCCTAGGGCCAATAAAAACAACCTGGCTCTGATACCAATTCTGTCGGCACCCGATTTACAAGATCGGATTCCACCTGCGTAAACACGTACTAGTCCCAAGGATAATGGTTACTACACACAGATATACAGAAACAGAACAGTGCCAATGATCTGATTATTACAAACGGGAATATAGTCCAGTACAAACACATACAACGGCTCGCAGGCCGCAAATTAGAGTACACGGAGATACAGGCCTAATATAATATCTGGAAACTTATCCATCCCACAGGCACGATCCATCCCACAGGCACGAGGGCTGTAGGAACGCGCAACCCTAATCTTCATAGTCTTCCTCGGAAAACGCCTCCTCGTCATAATCCGGGTCCTCCTCCTCGGACGGCAGGCCATACTCGGATGGACCGGTTGTTGAAATTTTAAAAGGGAGAGGAGAAAAGGAGGATGAGTACAAATTGTACTCGCAAGTCGGGAAGTATGCAAATGTGGCTCGGTACAAGGAGAGCTTAGGATATTATGCGGAAATGCATTATTAGCCTAGTTTTGGCAAAGCCATTTAGAAAACAATAAATCTTAACATTTTCATCTTCGGTACTGTTATGGCTTAGTTCATAGTATCATAGGACGAACAGTCCTTAGACTAGGAGAGTCGATATTTTAGCCCAGTTTTGAAACTGGGCTAAAATATCAACCACATTTTGAAACTGGCCTAAAATATCAACTCTCCCCTAAATCCTTTACTCAGCTCAAATCCTTTGCTTAAAACCATTTTCTAAAATTGGTTTTATAAATGAAGAACTACCATATAATCAGTCCCTTTGCACGCTCATAACCGCGAGCACGGCTATCATGACAGTTTTAACTCTGTAGAGTTGGTACGCCTTACCCTCGAGAGGCTACGCACCAAGATGGTGTTTCGCCACAAGATCGCCAACCACGAGGGCCAACGATCGGGCCAGTCCCATACCGGAACTCGAGGTCGTACTGTAATGGCTTAGTTCATAGGATCATAGGATGAGCAGTCCTTAGACTAGGAGAGGTTTGATATTTTAGCCCAGTTTTCAAAACGGTGCCGCACTGCACCAACCGACGAAATATCTCTCCCTAGTCGGAAGGTTTTTGGGGTAAGAGAAAAATCATTTCCTACTAGGCATCACCCTTGATGCGCTATCTTTAAATCACCCTTTCCCAAACATTTCTCAACAATATTCTCATTTCACACAAATGATTGAATCATTCCGCATAAATGATTTTTAAGCATTTATCCTACGACAACGAGGTATTTAAATATGAGCAGTCCATATTTTAACCTTAGGTTTAATCCTACCATATTTCTTACCTTTCTATTCGGCATGATACTTAAGTCCAGAAAATACGGCATTTAACATTTCTAAACTTAGCATGCATATTTTCAAGTCTAGTAAACATTTTCTAAATAACCGACAATGGCTTCCTTGACGACCATAAGGAACAGTGCCATCATGCCACACTTTTGGTCGATGTATATCATCTTGAGCCCTGGTTCTCATCTGATGGACTCGAGCACCTGATTGTGGAGCCACTGGAGGAGCAGCTGCAGCAATTGCCTGTGACATGCTTGCATTTGACTCAACTGATGTACTAGCCTCCACAGCATCTTCGGAGTTATCTGCTACCTGCTCTTCCCCTTGCTCTGCACTAGGCTGTTCATCACCTGAGACAACATGAGCAGGACTAGATACCATAAGTGGGTTAGGATCATAATGCATTTGCACTGAAGATACACCCCCTTCCTCAGAACTCGGCAAGCCAAAACGAACGAGGTTTTGAGGAAGCAAAATGGCAGATTCAGAAACCGAAGATGGAGGATTTTCAGAGACAGAGCCGATCTGAAATGGGAAACAATTTTCATCAAAAACCACATCACGAGAGATGTAAATTCGACCAGACGAGCGATGAAGGCATCGGTATCCTTTGTGAAGGCCGCTGTAGCCTAGGAGCACACACTGCACTGAGCGAAACTGGAGTTTTCGTTTGTTGAAAGGACGAAGATGTGGCCAGCAGGCACACCCGAATGTTCTAAGAAGAGTGTAATCAGGCTCCTGACCAAGAAGCCGATGGAGAGGGGTGTCGGACTGCAATACACGAGTTGGTGTCCGATTGATTAAGAAACATGCCGTATCAAATGCATGATCCCAGAAAGTGAGTGGCATATGTGATTAGGCGAGTAGTGACAGTCCTACTTCGACGATATGTCGATGCTTTCGCTCAGCCGACCCATTCTGTTGATGTGCATATGGGAAGGACACGCGGTGTGCAATTCCTTGCTGTTTGAGAAAAGAATCAAGTTTCTGGTATTCTCCTCCCCAATCAGATTGAATACATAGAATTTTATGGCCTAGAAGGCGTTCAACATGTACTTGGAAATGAGAGAACATTCGGTAGGCATCAGCTTTTGTTTTTAAAGGATAAAACCAAGTAAATTTACTGAAATGATCAATGAAACTAACATAAAACCGAAAACCTCCAAAAGATGTAACAGCAGGACCCCACACGTCCTCCTTGTCGTCGACGTACTTCAGCAGTTCTTGACCCCTTAGATACGGGATCAATTGGGCCTTCCAAAGGAGGTAATTGTCCCTAGTTAATCGAACATTAACCAGGTGACCAAAGGTTGGAGTCGGAAACGCCGCAGATGAACTTGAGCCAGAGCTCGTGAGAGATGAATTGGAAGCAGTCGACATCCTGGAAGTATTAGAGGAAGAAGGCTCTGATACCATGTAAAACACACCAGGAATGAGCTGCCGCAACTCAACCGAGCGCTACGGCAATCTGTTATATACTGTAGCTCCTCCGACAATACCCAGAGCGAGCAGTTTGTTACAAGGTACAGAGAATATTCAGTGAACTGGTACATCAGATAAGATCAAGCTAACAAGATCAAGTTAACAAACTAACAAACTATCTTATCTTTCAACATCTGCTAGCTACAATCTACCAGTAATGAGCCACTAGAGAATGTATCACTGCCAGTTCAGTACTTCAATCGCTTGTGATAGTGCCATATTACTGACGGGCCTATTCAACACTTCAACACCCTTTTGCCCCTTATTCATTGCATGGCTTTCCACCATAGGTCATTGTCCGACCATTATTGGAGCCAACATTTAATTTGATTGCCTCTGTTCACTACTGACTGTAGCCACATCAGATCGGACGACCTTGACTAGGATGACGACATGCCCACAAAGGATGTGTTTTATAGCTTCATGGCTCTGCATGACCTTAGGCACAAATATGCAGCACACTACCTATGAACGGAACATGCTCAGTTTAAGATAGGAATCAACCAAAGTAGAGGCTCCCAATTCATGGAGTGGCTGACTGGTTGTCCTCCTCCTAACACCAGGAAGGACATCAGAATCGTGAGGATCAGGACATAAGGTATAGTGCTTAGGGGAATAGGAGAGGAGGATGGAGAGGGGGAAGGGAAAGGTGTGGTGGAGGAGCATGATTATACTCCCTCTTCCTCTCCGGCAAGGCTAAGGGACAAATGGGAGAAGTCTCTAGGAGGAGGACGTGGGGAGATCCCCGAGATATTGTAAACGGCGTGTGAAGATTTCTAAAATGGCATGGCCCCAGTGACATTGCCTCCTTGTAACTATACTATGGATCAGATCCTTCTCTTACCCCCATTACAGTAGATACCATTAAAGTTTTCATCGCAGTGACTATATCATTCATTTTTGGCGTGTTTGGTTGGGTGAATATATATATCCCATCCAGGCCAACTTGATGCAGGAGATGGATGTTTTGTTACCTAGATCAGATGTCCCTTGGAGCCTGGCTCAACTGCTGCAAAACCCTGTGTTAGCCAGGCTCTGCTGGTACGGGGAAATTAGGTGTCTCAACTGATGCAGGCTGAAGCGATGCAGGCAGGGAGTCATTCCGGACAGCAAATGGTAGAGAAAAAAAGGATGATGGCATGGCAGAGCATGCAGTAGAGGGCTATGTTGCGGACAAAAATGGAACTCCGGCGTAGATATAGGCAATGGTGGTGGTGGAGCAAGGACAACGTGTGCGACGACGGAGGCAACGCTAAGGCACCAAAGGCTGGCGGGCGGTGGTGGGACTTGGCGCGAGCGACGGAGGCACAGGCCAATGGTGACAACGCAGACGACGAAACCCCAACGCAGGCGAGGAAAGACTCAAGCGACGGCGAGACCCGGCGCAGGTGAGTGCTGGACGGTGCAGGCAGTGTTGGATTGTGGGCGGCGTGGGCATGAATGCACATGAGGTGTTGGACGAAATGCCAAAGGCTTAACACATACGCAAACACAACTGTTAGGTTTTGTGTCGAATATGTGTACAAGTAGATTACATTGACTCTGTGTTTTAATAGGCAGGGTTGGTTTAGAGTTGAAGTCGGACTCTAGCCAGACCTCCACTATATAAGGGAGGCAGTCCTGGTATAACCAAAGACAACGACTTCAGAATAATAGCATAGGCAAGAGGAGGTCAGTGACTGGCATGTGGTCGTGACCAGGTCAGCCGGTGTGTTGCGGTATTATGGTTCGGGGTGGAGCGCCCATAATTAGAGCCCCGCACATATAGGCACAAGCCGAACTGCGTTACCAAACATCGTGTCTCCTAGTGTTGTTCATGATCTTGCATTGGCGTAAATCCTAATAGCAACTAACCAAACACATGCTAGTGCTAGCCTTGGCCTGGCTGAGACAACCAAAACAACCAAACATACAACCTTGCATACATATAGGTATTATGGTTTTGTGATGGACACCTCTAACTATATATATCGGGAAATTAACCTCACCGACACTCGATTTGAACACCTCGTTTCGAATGACATAATATTAAGCTTGGACGCCGTGACGTGTATGACACCGGACACACAAATTTGTGATCTCATTGACATTCTTTCTACTTTTCGCGTTTTACTGTTGACGTGCACTGTTTATCTCACGTGGTTCGACGATTTTGCCCCTCCAGAAAGCCGCAGGGCATGCAAGAAATCGTCATCTTGGTTTTGACAGGATGTTGCAGTAATCGTGGGAGGGGGTCAGGGGAGGGCGTGGGAGACGCATACAACGCAGGTGATAGCAAGAACTTCACTTGCTGCAGTTGTGAGCGACGCTGGGAAGGCACGCATGGGCTCGGCTACTGGGCTCCCGACGTAATCTAGGATGAGCATGCCGGGTGCGTGGGAGGAGGGTTGGATTTGGAAGGAGGAAGACGACGTGTTGGCGGGGTGCGACGACGGCGCCTCTGCCGGGCTTGGCCACCGGAGACCATGAGCGAGAGGGGGCAAAATCGTCAAGCCACATGAGATAAACGACAATAATACGTGAAAAATAGAAAGAATGTCGGTGAGATCACAAATTCGCGTGCCCGGTGTCGTACGCGTCAAGACGACCGAACTTAAATGTCATTTGGAACAAGGCATTCGAATTAAATGTCGCTGAGGTCAATTTCCATACCATTTACTTCATTTCCGCAGTCGTGCCATTACAGCGTATATGTGCCGGCGGCTGTCTTGGGCCACCGACATTGGACTTCGCCAGGAGGCCGGCCCATGGATGCGTCTATGTCGGCTGTTTATGGGTTGGCCGTCAACACAAACCATCTGTGTCATCGGCAAGCCGACGACACAGATCTCATTTCCTGTAGTGAAATCAATCGGCTTAATCTAGCCAATTAAATCCAATACAAGATGAACTTGCTAACACTTGTGGGCAACCAAAAATAGTTAACGGATTCAAAAGGACAACAAACTTATCGGCTAAGATTAGATCTATGTAAATAGTTCTAAAAGGTAAATAATCTACTACTAAGCTGATAGAATCAACACAACAACAAAAAGATGGTAAGCGTACTACAAACTAGCTGATAGAATCAACTAGTAAATAGAACAAAGTGTAATCAATCTAACGGTCAGTCCTAATGCGACAAGATGATTGAAAGTGAGAACCAAGTAAAAGGATCGGACTTAACCGAGACACTACTCACCTAGGGTTGCATCATGTAGTTGATCAAAAGACGACACGCAACAAGTCGATCAAGAACAAAATATGACGAAACTACTATAAATTAGGCCTAATGCAATAAAAGTAGACGAAAAATAAAGTACATAATAAAAGTAGATTTGATTGATTGTCCTTTTGGTATCCTTCATTGGTCTCATGCTTCTCTTGGATCATCAATCTTCTGACGATCCTCTCTGAATCCAAAAGGAGAGCTCTTCAAGGAACCATGATGCGCTCATGGGTTTGCCTGATCTTCCATGGAGGGGATAACTTAGATTAGGCGGAGGACGACTTTGACGATCTGGCTACGAACCACAAAAGGATAAGTGCCCGCAATTGCTAAATCACACTCCTAGTCGTTATCAACCGTGCCAAGACACGAATGACCTGACCAACGAGGGTCTATCCTTGCAAGCAATCGAAGAACTCGCAAGAACAAGGGTAAAGCACACACTTAAACTGAGTTTTTGAACTTGTTTACTACTGCTCTATCCGAGTCAGGAGAACAAGCGAGAAGTTCCAGACAGGGGACACTTAGTGTAAACAAAATCTAAGTAAAAAAGAGAGGGAACTTGTCCACTATATGTAGTCACGAGATGACTGCTAGGAGGTGGTCTCACATCACTTAATTTTCATTGGAACTCAACCCAACATTAATGATGGCGCAGCACCCGAAAAGACTGACATAGCTGGATGTTTTGGCTTGCTGTCGTCAACTCGAGTGGAATTTTAATATGAGCCCGGATCTATTAAAATAACTGAAATAATCTTTTTTACAAGTTCTTACACGCCCCAAACGGAGTTCGATTGCATTCTGTAGGTCCATTTGAATTCAGACCGATCATTGAAGGCCGAGCTGAAACCTTTCGCATTCACACCTATCCCTTTTTCATTCCCACCTTGCATGTTGACTTGGTTGGATAAAATTTGGCTTCCTTTCCACACCATGTCATGGCTACTAAGTACAATCACATAATTAGGTAGCAGTCCATTCTCTACAGTAATATTATGCAACCCATAAAAAAGAGTTAACCTGATAATTTTATTGTCGCGCACGGTATCGTGTGTAATTTGTCCTTGAATATTGGTCGTTGCTCTCATGGTTATATCCGATGTGGAGATATCCTCATCGTACTCCTTCTCTTTATTTGGAGTCGCGCTCAAATCAAGTTGATATTCTTGTATAATGCATGGCACGAATTCTTGACATACTTCTGGAGGATTGGATTCCGTAACATGGAGGACTTCTCTGTCTCTGATTATGCCACGTATGTCATGATGAACTCCATTGTAATGATACATGAAAAATCCATGTGTTTATTTGTAGGTGCCATGGTCTTGTCACACCACCTTGACTTGTTCAATAGGCTATTCTCCAAGTAAGCGCCGGGCGGCCAACGCGGGCATGCGCGGACGCGGGAAAAAGCGGTGAATTTGGCGATGCGCGGGAATCGAACCGCGGCCTCCACGGTGAGGGCTCGCGCTGCTAACCACCCCGGCAAACCATGCGAGTTGCTGTTCTTTGCGCCGAAAAAATTATTTTATACTTAAAAACCGAATGGACGGCCAGATCTCAACGGCACGCGCGATCGGACGGCCGTCGCGGTGCCGGCCGGGGAGGCCAGCCACGTGGCATGCGGACGACCCGCGTGTTCGGCTTTGTACTTTTTATAAATATGGATATGTAAGCACTAGCCGATTCACGCGAAATGACCCTGAAACAAATAGGGGCTATTATTCGTATCAGTTATTCTGCAAGCTAATATGTAGTACCTTATGCCTGCTTCAAGGTATGTCAGCTTTGAATAAATCAATAATAGGCCAAAAGCCTGATTAGCCGATTCCAAAATTCCTAATGCCCCGTTGGATGAACATTCAACTTCAAGGGGGGCAGATAATCATCAGTATCGGCCACAGAAACTTAGATGGTAGCATCGGCATAAACCGTCTCCGCACGTCGACGAAACAAAATTGTTGGCGTGAATCCACTCTCGTCCCAATAACACCGTGTAGCTTTCTTTGCCATCGACTACAAAGAACGAAGTCAGCAATGTTTTGCTCCCCACAGTATGAGGCCACCTAGAGCATTCCCAAACTGTGGGGTGACCTACGGATCGACAACGGACATGTTCCTGAAAAATTTTAAACAAAAATAGAAATTCAAATATGTAATTAAAGATTATAGTTTTTTAAGTTGTGAGTTCATCCTCACATGTCACCATCGATCTTGATCGATGTCGATCGCGAGGACTTGTATGGGCCATGGAGACCTAGTTCTGCCCCTTCTTTTTTGTTGGCTGTGAAGCACCGGCCTGGCTAGACGCATCCTCATGAGAGGTAACCAAGTCAATATGCCTTTTCCAGTAGACTGAGAGCCCTCCTAGCTACCACTCGTATCATCCTCCTGTTCCTTTGCCTATTCCTCCACAAGAAAAGGAGAGGTAGCGTAGGCCCGCCATCCTGCATTTCAAGTTAGTAAGTTAGTATCACATAAATGGAGATAATTAATGAAAAAGGAAAATTGCAAATTAAGAGTAAACAACAAAATGAACACTCAGAAGAAAGTATCGTCAATATCAATGAGGATCATTTTGTGTCTCCTCTACCATCACCCAACCAACCTTCCTCATCCTACCCATCTCTCTCTCCACCATCGCTTGCCCCTCCTGCCTGCCCCTATCTCTGTCTCATCCTTCACGCCCCCCTCTTGGCTCACTGCTTAAGTGGAGGTGTGCTACCTTTTTTGCCGATAAAGCTTGGCATTCACGCTCTAGGTTGGAAGGCAATGTAGGAAAGATAATGAATGAGGAGAGGGGACGTCGCCCTAAGCGGGGAAATGATGTCTTGGGGACACTCCAATGAGACAAAGACAACATGAGCACACGAGGAGGCAAGAGAGAGGAAGGATGGGCGACCAGTGATGGACAGGGAGGCAGTGTAGCAACAATAACACAAGGAGAAGGCGGCATGGCGATGGCACCCTGCGTAGGGAGGCAGCGGCTTAATTAGGTGCACTCTGACAGGAAGAGACATCAACACTCTGGCAGGGAGGTAGAAGGGAGGAGATAATTTACTTTAGTTTGAGCTTCATTTCAGCTTCATCCTCACTCAAACATTGACAATTCTACCCAAACTTTATTTCTTTATCAATAAAAATTTATTTACCAAGTCTACTCAGTCTTGAGCTAAATCTTGCATTTTTTTAGATTATCTTATTGAGCATACTTGAGCCAACACAAGCTTTGGTAGCTCCGGCCTATCTAAAGGTCCGTCTTGATCTTAGCGCACCTCAAGGCCCGAAGTTTGTTTCAGCCGTGTTCGTTGACAACAACCCATATATCCATCACATAAATAATATAGTCCACATATATTTAAGCTTTTTCTAATTTTTCATTCAATCAGGAAAGGACCTTTTATAAATGGGTAAAAAGCATACATGCCACTGTAGAGTTCCCTTTGGACAGAAATGCCATCGTAGAGTCCTTAATATCTTAGAAGCCATTATAAACATAAAAAATGTGCACAGATGCCATTATTCGAGCTGGGAGAGAATTTCGGACGAAATACGTGGAGAAATACGATAGAAAATACGGTCCGACATGTGGGTCCCACATATCAGCCTCTCATCTTCTTCTTCCTCCTCCATCTCTCCCCTTCTCTCTCCCTCTCTCTCTCTCTCCCCCGATCTGCAAGCAGCAGCGCCGGCGGCGGAGGCGTGGGCGTCGTTGTGGGCGTCGACGGCGGCGGCGTGGGGCAGCGGCAGCGGCGTGGGGAGGAGGCATGGCACTGCTACTGTTTTGTGTTTTATCTACTGTTTTTTGAGCTGATCTAAAAGGCTGAACGACTGAAATGACTTAATTTCGATAGCTTTTCAAGGTGTGTTAATATTCGAATCCATATTTTTTTTTACTCAAAACAGCATTAGGACCCACCTTCAAAACAGCGAAAAAAACAAACTAAAAAAACTTAGCATTTGTATTTTTAATATGTAGATAAGTCGTTAAGGTGCTAAGTCGTTAAGCTGAAAAGAATATGGCCTCAGTGTCTTTTTTGACAAAAAAAAGAACCTGATCAGAAGCACCGGAAGGTTAATGTTTTTTCTTAAGATCGTCACTGAAACAATAATTACCTTTTGCTATTCAACTAATAACTGTAGTCTAATCGATTCCCTCTCTTTCACTGTGGCTAATATAGATGAGGTGTTGAACTGTTGAATGATGACCGAATATATGATTAGAGGTGGCCAAATGGGACGAACCGGGCCAGCCCGGTTCGGTTTTGGCCCGGTTCGATTCGTCACTGTAGCATATTTATTTAATTAAATATATTCATTTATATATATAATGATATATAATGTATTTACGCAATTTATAGCGTATATTTGTGAAATATAGTGGTTTTTCTTAATTTATTTAGATATTTTTAATTAAAATGAAACAGCCCATATAAAATAGGGCTGGCCCGATTGGTTCGGTTACTGTGCGAACCGAACCTGGGCCGAGACTCAGGTCTATTGGCCCAGTTGGCCCAGTTCGTATAGTAACCAAACCGACCGGGCCCGAACCAGGCCGGCCCGTTGGCCAGGTCTGGTGAGATCGAGAAAATTGAGTTTTGGCCACTCAAAACGTTGTCGCTCGCAAATTTACCACTGTCGGCATGACGCTCGCAAAAATGCCACCTCAAACTATTTCTTGTCGCATATTTACCATCTCGGTCATTTTCTCTCCATTTCCATTTTTCCTCAGCTATTTCTATGGTGAATTGACGGATTTGCCAATGGGTCGGATTGCTTTCACCTAGTGGAGCCGCCGCCGCATAGATCGAAGCCGCGCCACTGCCTGTGTAAGGGCCGCCACCGCCTCTACCCCTCCTAGAGCGCCGCCGCCGAAGAACCCCGCCGCCACCTCGCCGGAGTCGTCGCCCTCCTCTCCCCCCGCCATGGTGACCCAGAAGAAAATCGGCAAATCGGTCATTTCACCAGAGAAATAGCTAAGGAAAAATGGAAATGGAATGGCAAATATGCGACTGAAAATTGTTTGTAGTTGCATTTTTGCGACATCGTGCCAAGAGTGTGGTAAATTTGCCAGCGGCAATGTTCGACGGTGAAAACTCAAATTTCTCGGTGAGATCCGATTAGAAGCTGAGGTAGTGCGCAGCACGACCGGTCTCCGGAGTGGAGTTGGAGTCGCTTTCGCTTCCACCGGAGTCGGAGTCGCCTCCCTCCCCTCCGCCCTCGCCCTCCCAATCCATGGACGCTCTCGCCGCCACCTGTCGCCGCCGCCGCCGCCTCCTCCTCCTCGCCGGCGCCGTCACCGCAGGCTATGGCCTCTACCGCGTCTACCGCCAACACCATCGCCGCCTCGCCGCCGCCCTCTCCCTCGCGGACGCCCTCTCCCAGGTCTGCTCCGACCTCGCCGACTTCCTCCGCTCCGACTCCGACCACGTCCCGCGGAGCCTCCTCCAGCTCTCCAAGCTCGCCGCCTCCGACCCCGTCTCCTCCGCTGCCTCCACCCTTTCCGAGTCCCTCGCAGCCGGCCTCCTCCGCGCACTCTCCTCCCACCGGGGTCAAAGTCAAGCCCCCCAAACCTCACCGCTCCACGACAGGATCTTGGACCGCCTCTTCTCCCCCGCCGGCACCGGATTCGCCTCCGCTGTCGTCGGAAGCTTCGCCAGGAACCTCGTCTTGTCCTGCCCCACTGAGGCAGGCCCCCGCGACCGCGACGAGCCGGAGTGGCTGGCCGCGCTCTGCAGCGCCAGGGGCAAAGAGGCCACGGCGGAGCTCGTCCGGGTGTTCGTCAGCACCGCCGTCGCCGCCTACCTCGATCGAACCGCTGCCGTGCGCACCTCCGAGTCCGACCAGGTGCTCGCCGGATTCGCGGACCCCAAGCACGAGGCCAAGCTCAAGGATCTGGTCGTTTCCGTCTGCAACGGTGCTATCGAGACGTTCGTCAGGACGTCACGGCAGGTGGCCAAGGAGGCCCCAATTGCTCGGATCGAGGCTGCAACCATGGTGCGAGAGGTGCAGTATTCAGCTCCTAGCCGCGTCATAGAGAGGGTGTCAAGCACGCTGGCTGTGCCAAGCAACCGGAGGTTCGTTCTGGATGTCACGGGCAGGGTGACCGCAGAAACGGTGCGGTCGTTCCTTGAATTCCTGGCACAGCGGGTGTCCGATGGTGCGAGGAAGGGCATTCTCATTGCCCGGGATGAGGTCGCCGAGAGGGGTCTTGTCGCAGTGAAGTACCTAAGTGCCAAGTCCATGGCGATCCTCACCGTTTGGCTGGCTTTGTGCATGCACATTTCGATGGGAACAAGGTTTCTTCTGCCGGCCTAGCCAGGCAGCTGAAACCTGGCTGGAATTCCAGGTGATCCTAATTTGTCCTGGCTCTAGCTGCGTAGTAAATTATGTAGATTGCAAATTGACCTTAACCATTTAGTTGCAAGCATAGTGTGTCACTGTTATTTCCACCATGTGTTTTTATGTTTTCGTGACAAGCATGAAAGTGCCATGGGGCGGAAAGCAGTGGGGTTTATATATGGTTGGTGGTTTGTTTTTTTGTGATTTGATTGGTTCATAGGAGGTATATATGTCGATTAAATCACGCTGGCCAATTTGGCGATTTTAGTGTAAGGTTTGAATGATACACTTTTATTGTTTCCTACTAGTTGTTAGTTGTCCCATATGGTTGGGATGATCTTGAGCTGTGTGTGTACAACTTCCAGAGCACTAGGAGCAAGAAACTTCTGTTCTCATGCTTGAGATGCTCTTTTGCTTTGATTTGTAACAAAGAGGAGGTTAATTTGAATTTCAGACGAAATTTACATTTCTCCCCTATTTCTAATCTTTTGCTTGTTTTGGTTTCCTTTTAATTTATGAATGCACTCAGTGTCTCTTGCAGAGGTTGGGATATTAATTATATGTGTCCTCTTGAGTCAATTTTGCGGTTTGTTGATATGAGCTATCCTGATGGAGTAGTTCTCTGCTGGCCATTGACCTTACATAACTACCTTTTTCTGATAGGGTGGTTTCTCTAATGCTTACAAACAATACACCCTGCATTACATCCGAGTCCCAGAGGACTAAGAAGAAAACACACAACCGGCCACATCAAACACTGTAAAGGCCCATCAGCAAAACGAAATTCTTAGATTTGACACCTCCACCGTCAAAGATGGTGTCCTAGCTGCTAGCTCCGTTGCTACTGATGATGAAACTGGTGGACCAGACTGGAGTCTGCAGATTGTGGACAGCACTCCCCTTCCTCAAAAGGAAACATAGACATAACTTCTCTTTCACATCACCAGGGGGGCATGCCAATGATGTTGACACTGCCTGAGATGCTTCGGGAGAGCAAAAGACCTCATTGACCAGCCTAGTGCCACCACCGAGGAAATGCTATTGCTACCTACTATTAGCCTAGGAAAGCTAGAGCTGAACAACTCTAGCCGGCCACCTCCACCATTGCCGAAGAGTCCAGATTTGCCTCCACGGTAAAGGATAAGGTCAGGGAGGGCGAAGGGAATGGGATTTGAGCTTGTGATCCCCCTCCTCCGCTTCCGACGAGGTCGCCGGAGAGGGAGAGGGAGGGGGCTGAGGTGGCAGCAGCTAGGGTTTTTGGAGTAGAGCGAAGGAGCATGGGTGCAACTAGGATCTGTTTTTGATCACTACTCGACACTAGTAATGGTTTTGATGTCGTTTGAGTGAGGCCATTCATGCAATATGCACACTTCTTTTTCATATCCTGCAAAAATTTGTGTTGTTTGCAGTCCACTACATGGAAAAACTAATTGTACTTAGTAGAGTGTATCACCTGCCATTAGTAACCCTGCTAGAAGAATTGTTGGTACCAAGATTCAGATGCATTGAGTTGGAGAATTGTTGGTATGCTTGTATACTGGTTAAGGAGGAAGTGATGTTCTCTGTAAAATGAATTTGAAATTCAGGAGAATCTTTTTTTTTGGCCTATTTCTAAATTTTTTGTTTCTGTTGGTTTCTTTGTAATTTGTTAATGTAGTCGCAGAAGCTGGGATACTAATGTTCTAATTATTTGTGTCCTCTTAAATCAATTTTGCATTTTGTTGATATAATCTGTCGTGATGTAGTGGCTTTCTCTTGCCATTGTATTTTTTATCACTCTACTGAATACTGCTGTGCTGTGCATGACGCTCTTCATACAATATGCACACTTGTTTCCCAGATTCTGCAGTTCACACCTGTGCTTAGTAGAGTATATCATCTGCCATTAATAGCTCTGCTGGAAGAATGTATTGTTCCAACAGTCAGATGTATTGAGTTGGAGTGTGTTCTCCTTGCCATCTTAATTAATTTGTTCCAATCTTTCATACCATGTCTCTCACCTCAATGCATTTTAACCATGAGTTTGAATACAATAAGGTGAACAATACTGCAAGGCTAATTGGCTTTACATTACCAGATTTGTGCCTTCCTATCCGCTGTAGAGTGTAGTCTGTAGTACTAGTGTCAAGCTTGTACACTGGTGAAGGAGGAAGTTGGTCAGGTTGATGATGTGGCATCTAGGGAAAAAAATTGGGATAGTTTGATTTGATAGTGAGGTCTATTTCTACCAGATTCTCGACCTGGATTGGGAATGGGTGGTTTCTGAAATGGCTTCGGCAGTAGATAATTTTCAAAGGGGTCCTTTTATAGAACCCTTATATGGAACAATATAATTGAGCTGTATGCAAGTCAGCTGATACATCTGCACCTTGAAAAACTTGCACCATAGGTATTCATGTGTGGCAAAAAAAAACATTTTCCTGACGTGTCGATCCTCTGAAGTTCACAATCGTTGAATCAAATCAATCAACCAAGAGAGAACAATAATCTCAGTTCGAAACTATGTTTCTGAGGCCTAGCAAGCACGTATGTGTATTCCAGATTGTAAGTATTTTCCGATTTTTACCTGTTTGTGCAAGTTGTATTTGCCACCATATAAAAGAGGGGCTTTGTAGATGGTGGTTGGTTGTTTCAGTCTCTGATTGTTTTAAAGTAGCAGCTCGTTGAGCTGCTCGATCGCCTGTGTTGTGTGTTTTTTCAGGGCGGGTAAGGTACTGGATCCGGTGGGCCTTTTGTTGTTGTTATATAACATGTAGAGAATCAAGAACTGATTTAAGCCGAAAAAGAATCAAGAATTGTGACATTGTGTATCTACAAGTAACTTCAAGTGACCAACACCTGAACAACAATTTACATGGCATAGCAATAGCCGTAACTTGTCAGGTGGCATAGCAATAGCTATAATTTCAGATTGCATAATACTCACAACTGCTATTGGTTTATAGTGGAGATGAAATCAAAATGCTCAAAGAGGGCCAGAGTGGTGGGACTGAATGTGGTATCTGAGATAATCGGTTGTTTAAACTAGCTATTTGACCTAATTAATTGTTCAAACTAAGTAAAACAATAACCAAGACACAAGATGAAACATAAGGCAGCTTGAAGACACGCACACAACAACTAGTAGATGAACGGAAATGAGAACAAAAGAACAAGGGACAAACCGAGCTTTTTACCGATGTTCGGTGTACAACGAATGTATAACTACTCACTGTTGAGGAACTTTGACGAACGGAACCGAGACCTTTTCGTTCCTAACCCTCAATCCACTGGCGATAGCTCTTCACCAACACATGGCGGGTGAGCTCCAAACCCTCACACAATCGCCAACTCTTCCACACACACATAAGCTTCTCACGAACCCACCACTTCGACAAACGAAGAAGTAAGCACCCCGACACACGGAGTGACCTCGGAGTGACCCTCGACACACGGAGGATTTTGGATGGAAGATGAAGATTGATAACTTGAAGAAGAATCTCGAACCAAAGGAAAAACTCGATCCAGCAATAAAAACCCTAAGTAGCACAAGGAAACTCACCAAAACTTACCTATACCAAGTACATGGCATCTCAAACCCTAGAGTACCATGGGAGAGCCCAAGAACGCAAGCAAGCCATTGGGGTGGATGTGAAATGAGTCTCTCAACCTCATCCCTTCGGACATGCTTTGCTTATATAGTAACAAGAAAAACCTCTCAAAACGAGATATCGCGAGACAGTACGCAGTCCAAACTGAACTGATTGGGGTATGCCACGGACAATCCGGCGACCACCACGGCTTGACCGGCCTGTGCCCCGGACGGTCCTGAGCGGAGAATCTACCCTGGAGAATTCGGCTTGATGGCAGAAGGGCACAAGACTGGTCACGGACCGTCCGCCTTGCACCCCGGACTGTCCGGTCTGAAGATTATCCCACGGAAGAAACCCCGGAAGGTTTGGCCAAGAGCAGAAGGAAACAAGACACAGCCCGGCCGGTTCGACCTGGTCCACGGATGGTTCGGGCAGAAGAGCCTCTCCCCCGGAAACAGCCCCGGACTAACCGACTTGTGATCAGAAAGACGCAAGACTAACCCCGGACCGTCTAGGACCTCCACGGACCGTCCGGCCTACACAGAGAACAACCCTTTTTTTTTCCTGATTTTCACTCCAACACACTTTCAACCCTTCTCCTTAGTTCTAACCAAAGATCAACTGAGATTTTCATTGTGCTCTATAGGATCAAAAAGCCAAATCATAGATTTCACAAACTCACAAAAAGAAATCAGAAGAACTATTAAACGAATGACCTTAATCTTGTGAATCAATCACCAAAACCACATAATAGTCTTACAATCTCCCCTTTTTGGTGATTGATACCAACCCCTATAGCTTCATCTCAAATAAAACACAATTCTCACAAAACAAGAGCACAAGGTTACAATAACAAGTTTAAGTTAACAAGATAACACATGCAACCGCCAAGTTATCAACAAGGTCCAGCCCGAGGCACGGCAGACCAGATGGGTCACATCAGCCCATTTAACAAATGACTGAGGAAATATACTCAAAATAGACAAAAACCAAGGCCACCAGGCTTGTTTCCACCTTTGCTAGCCAGTAGAACGTTTGTTCCTTTGTGTGTATTCCATTATGGTTTATTCTGATATACACAAGGTTCTAAAAGTCGCTAGTCGCTAGTCGGGCGGCGAGGTGGGGACTAGGGTTAAACGGGATTAATCAGACACATAAATCGGCACTAGTCGGAATTAATCGGTATTAATTGCTAATCGGTCCTAATCGGAGGACAATCGACTAGAGATTAATCGGGGACTAATCGGGGATTAATCGGGATTTTTAGAACCTTGGATATACATACTATTAAATTAAAATTAAAACAAAAACTAATCGTGCCATGCCCATGCAGGCCCACGGGTCTAGCCTTCGACCCAAGAACGACACGGCCGAATGGGCTGTGCCAGCCCGGGCCCTATCTATATCGTGTCGTGTTGTGCTTCGGACCGGGCCAAAATGTCGTGCCTCATGCCAGCCCATTTAGCTTGGCCCATTTGGCCATCTATACATAGGAGAGGAGACGTTGCCAACTGACTAACCTAAGAATGAGGATGAAGAAACTCTACCTCGTTGAGATGTGAGGCCCATGTGAATAAATACCATCTTGCTAGTCATGGATTCAAACATAGCACCCCGTGTGAACTCTTTTGGGCAAAGCAAGGCCTAAAAAAGTGATGCTATGTCAAGCTCATAGGTGGTTGGGCTAGAAGCAAATTTGAGTTAGGATGTTACATGCACAGATATATCAAATTGTATTATGGGTTTTATGGTCCGATAGAGTATTATGAAGTGTTGGTAAAGTTGCTTGCAGGTTCTTATCGGAAGAGAGGTGTCAGTTACATCTAATGTTTCGTATTAGGTAGCTTAAGAAAGCATTTTACGCAGAAGGCCATTTCTAGTCCTGAGCTTCCATTGGTCGATGAAGGTCATTCCTAGTTTCGAGCACATGTTGGATAGGTCATTTCTAGTCCCGAGCTTCCATTGGTCAATGGAGATGGATATTATAAAATTTACCTAGGACAGATGTTTGGCCACAACAAGCTTTTGTTAAAATGGCTTATTAAGGGGCTTCTGGTTGCTTGCTAACTTCTTCTAGTCTAAAATTAGCAGGTTGCCACAGGTGTGGCATGACTAAGCTGACTAAAGTTAGCTTGTGTTTGGTTTGTTGCCATGCCTAAAAGTAGGCATGAGTAACAATTTTGTGGCAGTTGTTTGGATTGCAGACATGCCTTAGCTTAGGCAAGACTAAGAAGTTATGATAGTTGTTTGGTTTGTTTCCTCACAATTATTCGCTAACATCAGTTTTACACCTGACAGTAACAAGAAAAGAATACATTTGATCCGCATCTCATCTCAAATTCTCAATATCTGGATGAGAAAAGTTTAAGGACATGTTCAATGCTATTCTAACCTAGGATGAATCTAACACTATTCATCATTTTTTATCTTTTATATTATTCTATCAGCACTATTATTTATGTCCTAAGTTGGGTTAGGACTTAGGATCAGCACTGCTCCGAAGGCCATTGCCCATTGATGCTGCTGCGATTTCATCACTTGCCTTCTCTTGGGGTGGAGCAGGCTTTGCTTTTATCGCAGGCTCAGCATTGTGGGCCGATAGGGCCCATGAGCGGGACTGCGGGAGGGGGCCATCCCGTCGTCTTCAACCTCTGGCTCTGGCATTTCCTGGTCAGTCCTGCCTGCGAGGGCGAGCCTCCAATCGAGATCGAAGGGGGGAGCGGATATGGAGACGGCGGCGGTGGCGCCGCAGGCGCAGGCGCAGGCGCAGGAGGGTGGGCATGGGGCGGCGGAGTGGAGCGATGGCGCCGTGGAGCTGGGTTTCCGGGTGAAGGCGTCTTCTCGCGAGTCGGCGACGCAGAAGGCGGCAAACGTGCTGGAGCCGGACCTCCGCTCCCACTGGTCCACCGCCACCAACACCAAGGAGTGGATCCTGCTGGAGCTCAACGTACGTGCCTGCCGTCTCTCCCCCTCTTCCTCCTGCTCCTCCTCCTCCTCCTCCTATATGGAAGTAGAACTGAACTGAGTCGTCCCCTGCAGGAGCCGTGCCTCCTCTCCCACATCCGCATCTACAACAAGTCCGTCCTCGAGTGGGAGCTCACCGCCGGGCTGCGCTACAAGCCCGACGCCTTCGTCAAGCTTCGCCCGCGCTGCGAGGCACCCAAGCGCGACATGATATACCCCGCCAGCTACACCCCTTGCCGTTACGTCCGCATCTCCTGTTTGCGCGGCAGCCCCATTGCCATCTTCTTCATCCAGGTTTGGTCATCTCTTTCCCCAATACAACCACCAGTCCACCACTGCACTGCTCCGCTCAGCTCATCCATCCATGCCCATGTCCATGTGCTCTGCCCTTTCTCCAGCTCATTGGAATCCCGGTACCTGGACTGGAGCCTGAGTTCCAGCCTCTTGTTAACTACTTGTTACCACAAATCACTCCACACAAACAAGCTTCTCACAATATGCACCTCCAGGTTTCTCCTCTAGCTACCTTCATTTCTCTCTCTTTTCAGTTGGTCTTGGCACCATATCTTTCTGATGCAAACTAAATGTAGTTACTTAAAGACATTGCAAGCAGGCTGCCGCCCTTTCTCCCCAACATCGAGGTAAAGTTATTCTTACTCTACATGTCTCCCTCTCCCTAGAGATAGCGCATATTTGGGTGGCTTGCTGCTGCATGTTTGCTCTTCTTATTGCAGGCGGAGCTTAGTAGCATTGCAGACACTCCAGAGAGCAGTGTACGGTTTTTGGCTCTGCTTGCTGGCCCCTTCTATCCCATTCTTCACCTTATAAATGAAAGGTGTGAGTTTAACGTGCAACAGTATTATCAATTTTGATCTGTCATACATCTTTTTATGCTAGGTTGCCTGTCGTCATTTATAGTTTTGATACATTATGTGTTTTCTGCTCTGAACACGTGCTTGCACCCACGTGTGACAACAATGCCATCTGTAATGTCTTTTGAATTTGCAGGGATGCTACAAAAACATTGATTCCCTCTTTCGATTCAGATACCGTGAGAAGTAGTCAGGCATCAAATCCGACAATTTCCTCAAACTTTGAGGCATGTATTTTTCTTTCTACACAATTCTGTCCTACTTTTCTAGATGTTGCACTGTGCTATAGTTATTTTTTAGAGGAAGGGACGCTGTGCCATAGTTGTGCGAAAATGTAGGAACTATGATATATGCTGAAAGCTAGATTACATAGCATGCACTCCTGGCTCTTTTCCGAGTTTTCAAAAGATTGCATAAGCGTATCCACCCTGTGGTGAAGCTTACCATGGCTAACAGGAACTAAGCTACTTACATGATCCTGAAGCGGTTTGGAGATTCCGGCCTGCTTCCAGTAATCTTGCACCATCACATGGTAGTATGGTACAATCTTTCTTTGGGTGTGCCTGTAGGTAATTGAACACCAATTACTGCCATCAGATCACTTCCATCGGTTTCTTGGAAAAGCTCCGTATCTTCGATATTTGTGGTTCATCAATGCCAAATGCTTAGAATGCCCCACTTTTGTCTTTTGCCTGATAATTTTGTTCAAGTGTAGCAAATTCAGAACATAAGTAGTTCCTGCTGGTTGGTCGGCACTGGTTTCTGACCAGAACCGGTAAATGGCCAACTTAGTCTGGTATTCCAAATGATGCCATTTTGTGTTCTAAATAGGAATCGAATAGTTTCTGACGGTATCTGATTTCCTAACGATTTAAAAGTTCTAAAACCAGAATTATATTCAGATGCGTGGCCTTGGAAAAATAGGTCCTGCCTAGGTTGATTGGTGAGTTTCCAGTTATCTGCAGAACTTTGAACCTGGGTCCTACTGCGGTATTGCCTGTCCTCTGCCACTTAAGTACTTAACATTAATACCAAGCACCAAATTTCTTGTATGCTGAGTTGCTTGTCCTTTCAACGCAAGATTACCATCATTTAGTTCTTATCACTCTTACACATTCTACCGCATGGAAATTAGGAAATGACAACTTATTTTAGTGTTCTGTTATGTTATTCGAACTATGGAGGTACAATTGGTCCATCCATTATTCTACCATTTTTACGTAAAGCATCTCAGTGCTAGTGCTCCTTCAAAATAATCATGACCTAAACCAATAAAAGAAGTTGAGGTGGTTGATCAGCAACAAATGATTACTAAAGCACATGTGCTCTAGTAGTAATCTTCATTTACTGATTTGCTTCTTTGATAATAAGCTGAACTTCAAGAGCTTTTAAGGCAGTTCTACTGCCTTTTCCTCAAAAAAAAAAATCGATCAATTTCCACTATACCTGACAATAAATCTTTTCCGCGACTTGCAGATAGGAATATGGTAATGACCCCAAAAGCTCGGCTCCCCCTGGTTGTCTCCTCGCTTTTACCTCTCTTTTTATCTACGAACATTATCGATCATATCCACCCCTAAGAAAACCTATAAAAACGTTCTGTCGACGGTTGGGATATCGACCCAAGTCAACTAAGGTTCTTCAAGAGTGAGATAGGAGACATGCCGAACAACCACGAACAACAACGAACAGAGGACAGGGGTTTTTATCCTGGTTCAGGCCTCTCAGGAGAGATAATAGCCCTACGTCCAGCCTTTATTTATATCAAAGAGGATTACAAGGTGGAACTCGACGAGATTAGCAGGTCTCGGCGAGTAGTATGTGACAATGCGAAATCTCTCGGCCAGGGTCCTCTAAACGCCGTAGGGGCCCTGTTTATATAGTACAGAGCAAACCGACCTACCGAGGGAATATCGGGCCGGGCTAACTACGAGATCATAACGAACTCGACATGCCAAATACATCCCGAGGCAGATAAGGCATACTCCTAGTCTTGGGGATCACGACTCCTATTCCAATCCGGGAAACCACGTCCGGGTCTTCACGTAGCCGTGCAAAACTCTTGTCCGAGTAGGACTCAAACATGATTCCTTGGCCGTTGCGCACTGTGCCAGCCAGGAGGCTGTTCGGCAAGGTGCATATGGGCCAGATAGAACCCTCCAGGGAGCTAGGCCCTGGCAGGCTATTCGACTGGGCTGTCAGAGAGTGGGCCATGGCAATGGGCCGTATTTTTATCCCCGACACAACCCTTGTAGCTTCATCTCAAATAAAACACAATTCTCACAAAACAAGAGCACAGGTTTACAATAACAAGTTTAAGTTAATAAGATAACACATGCAACCGCCAAGTTCAACCACTAACAATTTAAGCAAACAAGTTCGACCACTTTCAACCACTAACAAAGTTCAATCATAAACCTTTCTCCCCCTTTGGCATCGAACACCAAAAAGATCCTAATCTTGTGTCACTAGGAATAGAGAAGAATGATCACTTCTTGGTGAAGCACCGACGAAGATAAGTCAGAAAGCCTTTCTTTGGGGTTTGAGTTGGTTGAGAAGGTGCAGAAGGAAAGGAAGTGCCATCGCCATCATGCCCAGATCCAGATGCCTCAGGAATATTCATGGATTCAAGAACTTTAGTTTGGGATGGATATTTGTTGAATCAAGCACACAGTTTGCAAGCTGATCACCCAAAAATTGTACTGAGTTATGCATATCTACCATTTGTGTCATGCTGTCCTGATGATATTCTTGAAACTGCTAATGCCAACCCATATACATATCATGCCTCTGAGTCTGCATATCAAAACTGAGTCTGCTGAGCAAAGTAATCCTCATACCCAAGAAATGATGGTGGTGCAGCAGAAGATGACCCACCAGCTTGATCCTGAGAATGACGTCCATCTGAAGGCACTATTATTCTATCAGCACTATTATTTATGTCCTAAGTTGGGTTAGGACTTTGGATCAGCATTGCTCTGAAGGCCATTGCCCATTGATGCTGCTGCGATTGCATCACTTGCCTTCTCTGAATTTATTACTGTTCTATCTTTATTTTAAATCATAATTAAAAAAATAATTTACCGGTTTAATTAATTAAAAAAATAGCCCTCCGGTGCCGGACCAACAGGTGCCATGTATGAACCACCTGTTGGACGGGCGTTATTAAAGGCGCTCAGTAATTTGCGCCGTACAAACGGGCGTTTAATAGGGCCAACGGCCCGGGGCATGTTCGAGGTAAGAACCATCCGTTCATCGGGCGTTTTCAACTGTGTTGTAAAAACCGCCGGACTGACGGGCGTTTTATGCGGCGCGGGAATGGAACGCCCAATGGACGGGCGCTAATTACTTTAAGACCAGCGCGCGCCCGGCGTTGCCTCGGCACAGTGCCATTCTCGCCGGGAGAGAGCTGAGCGGCAGGGGGAGAGGAGGAGCCGAGCGGCAGTGGGAGAAAAAAGGAGGAGGAGGAGAAGGAGGAGGAGGAGGAGGAGGAGGAGGAGAGGAGAGGAGAGGAGGAGGAGGGAGAGGAGTGGAAAAAAGAGGTAATTTTGTAGCCCTCTTCTATTTTGATTTTGTAATGAATGAAAACAAGGTAGGTTAGCAATATGCCACATAATAATTGTAATATTTCGTTTTTAGAATAAATATAGCAATTAGGTTTCGATAATAATTAGTTGTATTTTCTGTATTTTTATGTACATTCGATTTGGGGATTTAAATTAGGATAATATTCTAGTTTGGTTTTTGCATGACATATGTAAATTAGTTTTAGGATTTACTGTATGATAATATGTACGGTAGATTGTAGACATATTTAGGGTTATAACTAGGGTTGTAAGGGAGTGTAATACATTGATTTAGTGCGTATGTTTTTTTTTTCCAGTTTAGGGAAAGGGTTTAGAAATTTAGAGGGCATGTGTAGGTTTTCCGTTCGGGTAATAGTAGGCGCGATTTATTTGAAGCATAATTTATGTAGGTTTAATGCATAGTACGAAGGGTTAAAACCGATAAATCTTTAAGATGTTTTTGTCGGTACGGGAAGAATTAAAAATTTATTAGGAGTAGTTTTTTTTACAGGGTCAATGTCAGACAGAAAATATTTTAATGTTCATTACGGACAAGGGATATCAATTTTGGTCCAGATGGAGTAGACCTATCTATGTTCCAGTCAGTGATGTTGGGGATATCAAGGCCCACGCAGAGAAAGTTAGCAGGGCTAAAAAACTGGCTGTTAAGTACGTTACAAATGAACTCCGAAAAATATGGTATAGATATCAGTGCTGTTGTTAGCCGTGCAACGAAAAGACCTTATTGAGTGTTGCTACGGATAAAGGCAACCCGAGGATGGAGGTGTTATGTCGAGATCGCCACTGAACGAGAACTGCCACTAGCACTTCTTATTCAGGCGAAATACAGGCAACAAACTGAAGAAGCGTTGGATGAACCTGTCGAAAGTACAGATGTTGAAGGAGTAAATGTAGTAGATGGTGACGAGACTGAGTATGTGGTGCAGGAAGAGGTGGGGGAGCTGGAGGAGGCAGGGGAGGGATCAAGTGAGCAACAAACAACACAGGAACCCATAGGTGCGGCAGATGAGGAGAAGCATATTGAAACTATAGTTGCGGAGATGGAGGCCAAGGATACTGAGCACGAGCAAGTCCCTGAGGAAGATGTGTCAGACGATGAGAGTACCGGTGGGTTCCAAACTGTCGTGCCAGTAGAGTGGAACTCATCGAACTTTACGGAGTTATCTATCCGAGAAGGCACTCAAACAGTCTGGGAATACCACCAGAACGAGGTGACTCAAGGAGCGACGTACCCAACAAAGAAAGAATTGCTGACAGCCATGAAGCTTTGGTCATTCTTACTTATGAGAAAATTCAGGGTTGTCAAGTCTAGCCGAAGTGTGCACGATGTGATGTGTGTGGTCCCGGTTGTCCTTGGCGTTTTCATGCCTTTAAAGAAAAGTGGGTTGAATACTCGGTTTATTCAATAGTGAGGGAGCATAGTTGCACGGTGAATGAGGTAAGATAGAAGCACAGGAACCTAACATCGATAATGGTAGCACAGATAATGCAGGCTCAAATAACACAAAATGTGAACTATGAGCCTTGGTCTATCATTCGAGCCATGGAGGAACAATTCCAGTAAACGATTTCGTATGCAGCTGCTTGGAGGGCAAAACAAAAAGCATTAGAGATGAGATGAAGCATCTTATGCGAATATGACATCCCTGTTGGCGGTCATAGTTAGGAGAAACGTGGAAACATATTATGATTTCAAAGAGTTGGAGGCAGAGGGTGATGATATTGGGAAGTTTGTTCTACAGCCGGTTTTCATTGCTTTAGGTCAAGCATAAGGGGATTTGAATATTGTCCCCCAGTTCTATGTGTGGACGGAACATTCCTAACTGGCAAGTATAAGGGCCAAATCCTGACAGCAATTGCCGCTGATGGCAACAACCAGATTTTGCTGGTGGCATTTGCTTTTGTGTAAGGTGAGAATACTGAAAGCTGGTACTGGTTCTTAGAGAGGGTGAAGCATGCGGTTGTTGTTGGCAGACCAGATGTTTGTATAATTCATGACGGACATGTTGGATTGTTGACTGCGATCGAAAAAATTAAGTTTGGCTCTGACTATCGAGCTGCTCAGTGGACGGACATGTATACCCGGTGGTGCATGAGACACATGGGTGTGAATTTCTTTAGCCAGTTCAAGAGTAAGCACTTAATGAATCTGTTTTAAGTGGTTGTGTAAGCAAAATCAGCAGCGTAAGTTCAATCGGCTGTGGCAGACGTTGGGCAAGCTATTCGTGATAGCGACCCGACACGCATGCATAAATAATGCATTGTCACTGTTCATGAAAGAGACCCATCCAGCATGCGCCGTGTCTGCTAGGCAATAATGTACGGTTACTGTTCGTGAAAGTGACCTGTCATGCATGCTCGGTCGGGGTCACTGGCAATTATATGACTTTTCACTGTTCCTTGATTCGACCCATCACGCATGCTCGGTCGGGGTCGCTGGCAATTACATCACTTTTCACTGTTCCTGTAATCGATGTTTCTGCATGTGCTCCAATACTTGTTATCCCCACATAAAACATTGTTCCGCTCCCTATATAAGTGAGGTCGTGCCATTCAGTGATATTCATACCTACCCATCGTTGTCCCTCTCTCCATCTGCTCGAACCATCGTAGTAGAATGGCCAAACAACGGTCCACCAACGCATGGATTAGGCCAAGTTGGTGGTAATCGTCCGGCCTAGGATGCCACACCCATTACCCATCGGAGAACCTTCCCATCAAAATGAAACAGAACTACCGCACAGAGTCAACCATGTTGCGGCCTGGCCCTCACTTCTTTCGGAACTGGCCCAAGTGTGCATGTGGAATTGATGCAGTGGTGCAGACCTTCGATAGGCCAGTCTCTGGTTAGGCCGGAAGGAGATTCTACCGATGTCCTCTGTACTCAGTGAGTTTACTTACCTTTATATAGAACAAATATATTTTAGGATGTAACATAACTTTATATCCTACAAAACAGATAAATGATTGTCGTATGGCATCGTGGATAGATGATCCTTTTTCAATGGCAGCAGATGCATACGTGATGGTTCTCCATGCAAGGATCGCAGATCTCGAACATTGTCTCCAAATGACAAGGCGCACATTAGAGTTGCACATCCGCATGGAACACTTGTGCCCTGTATGCCGGAGGCAACGCGGCTAGCTAGCTGACACCCATATGTTACATACTTTTCAATTCCCCAAAGGCATGGTAGAAGTAAGACCAACACACGACTTTAAGAAATGGCGCGTGTGTCATGCATGCTACTGTTTATATATGTCATGCTATCATCGCGTGTGTTTTCTTCGTAATGTTAATGTAGACATGCAGAACATATGATTCTGTATTTGTACCTGATAATAAGAGTTCCGAATCTGTGTTTTCTCTCACCGTCGATGCGCACTCCCGCTGATAACGATTACACAGGTCAGACATCGGATTCTCCCTGTTACCAAGAAGAATGGGACCTACTGTCTGCGCGACGTGACCCATCACTGGTATAGTGTCCTACTGCGACGTGACCCATCACTGCGAATCTCTGAACAATAATAACTCAGCTATGGGACACTGACGTGACCCATCACTGCCATGCACATGTCGGCCATTTCAAAAGTTTATGTACGACATATTTATGTCGGATGTGACTACACAGCCTTTAAAATAGGCCTTTACTACACTGCCTGGTTGGACGTGACTGCACTGTTGAAGTGACATATCACTACAAAGGTCTGTAGTGACACATTAAATCATCTTGAACTGTGCGTTGCCCAAACTCACCTATTTAAACCCATCCATTCTCACTCCGAACCACACAACCATCAAGAGCACCACTTCAGTTCATAAATCTCTCAGCATCAAGGCAGAGACATGGAGTTTCCATCGCCACCAAGGGAGTCTCTCTTCAAATCTGTCCCAGAAGGTGTTCAGACGCCCATGTGTCTATGCGGCAGTCCTTACATTTTGAGGAAGTCTCAAGACATGTCGTATACTTACGGGAGAAGGTATTGGAAGTGCGTGAACTATGCGTACAATCGAACAGCCGAGATGGAGAGGAAGGCAAAGTACCCTGTAAGTCACTTCTTCCTTAATTCTTCTGTAATGAACATATACACACAGATGCTAACCTCAATCTTATTAGTCTCCATTATACGAGTTTGTGCAATATTTGGATGCGGAGCAGACTCCTGAAATGGAGCGGCAGATGCACTGGGAGGCGACGGGGCGCAGGGCCAGGGCCAAGGAACGGTGACAGGACGCCGTCAGGAAAGAAAGAAATAAGCCTGCGAGAGAAGAGTTTCAGGCACAACGCGAGACTAACTGACAGCGGCAATTCAATGAGCGTGAGGCAGACCGTGCCAGAAAGCATGAGAGGGCTTGCTAGAGCCAGGGAAGCAGAACCTAGCGCGTTTGCGAAGGGAAAATACCCCGCTGCACCCAGTAGTGTGATTAACGTGTATGACAACTGTTTTTGTTTCTCCTAAGGCATGTAGGTTTAGGTATGATGCACTACTATGGTAGATTATTTAATGCATTATGCGTGCCATTACTTCTATCATGTAATCCTAATTTGTATTATTTAATCTCCGGTTCTATAAAATGATGGATGTCTAAAAAAATGGAGCCCACAAAATTATTTACAATGTAATCTCGTTTTCAGCGCCGCAGCGAGCGCCGGGAGGATCGGGTCGGCCACGTGGCGCTTCAAGATTGGTGGCTCGTAGGCAACTCCTAGCCGTCTCGAAGCGAAATAGATCTAGTACAGTACTAGTACATATGGTCGAGTGCGAAATAAAGAACAATCGTAAGTGTCGCACTTAATCTCACTTCCCCTTTCAAAACCAAATGAAATCTTTCAACACGTAAAATTTAAGCATAAGTTAGCGCAAGAAGGCCAACGTGACGTATTTATATAGACAACTACAAAACGTTAGAGAAAAAACAAGCCACATCAGACTTTGATAAATACACAATGGAGACTTCGGTGTTAGTTTGCTTTGAGCGGTACAGGGATCAAACCGTGGTTTTATACACCTGGGACGGCGGAAGCCGTGCCGTGTGGCGGAAGTGGCATTTCGCCTTAGTACAATGGTGGAAACCATGATCCCCTACAGCAAAATTCAATCAATTTTTTTTCCAAAAAAAAGGCCCAATCACCAAAAAAACGCCATATAAACGGGCGACTTATATAAAGCGCACTCTGAACGGGCGTGACCCGGCGTGACAAAAAAAGGCCCTATGAATGGGCGACTTATATAAAACGTCCTCTGGATGGACGTTATTTAAATAACGCCCACTTGACGGGCGTTTTATGATTACGCCCCCGTCTGCCCGATGTTTTATAAATAACGCCCGACTATCTTGCGAAATTATTTTTTTAATTTCGAATTAAATTAAAGCCAGTACAGTAAAAATTCTGCCTTCTCTTGGGGTGGAGCAGGCTTTGCTTTTATCGCAGGCTCGGCATTGTGGGCCGATAGGGCCCATGCGCGGGAGGCGACCCATCCCGTCGTCTTCAACCTCTGGCTCTGGCATTTCCTGGTCAGTCCTGCCTGCGAGTGCGAGCCCCCAGTCAAGATCGAAGGGGGGGAGCGGAGAGGAAGGGGAGCGGATATGGAGACGGCGGCGGTGGCGCCGCAGGGGCAGGCGCAGGCGCAGGCGCAGGCGCAGGAGGGTGGGCATGGGGCGGCGGAGTGGAGCGATGGCGCCGTGGAGCTGGGTTTCCGGGTGAAGGCGTCTTCTCGCGAGTCGGCGACGCAGAAGGCGGCAAACGTGCTGGAGCCGGACCTCCGCTCCCACTGGTCCACCGCCACCAACACCAAGGAGTGGATCCTGCTGGAGCTCAACGTACGTGCCTGCCGTCTCTCCCCCTCTTCCTCCTGCTCCTCCTCCTCCTCCTCCTATATGGAAGTAGAACTGAACTGAGTCGTCCCCTGCAGGAGCCGTGCCTCCTCTCCCACATCCGCATCTACAACAAGTCCGTCCTCGAGTGGGAGCTCACCGCCGGGCTGCGCTACAAGCCCGACGCCTTCGTCAAGCTTCGCCCGCGCTGCGAGGCACCCAAGCGCGACATGACATACCCCGCCAGCTACACCCCTTGCCGTTACGTCCGCATCTCCTGTTTGCGCGGCAGCCCCATTGCCATCTTCTTCATCCAGGTTTGGTCATCTCTTTCCCCAATTCAACCACCAGTCCACCACTGCACTGCTCTGCTCTGCTCCGCTCATCCATGTCCATGTCCATGCCCATGTGCTCTGCTCTTTCTCCAGCTCATTGGAATCCCGGTACCTGGACTGGAGCCTGAGTTCCAGCCTCTTGTTAACTACTTGTTACCACAAATCACTGCACACAAACAAGCTTCTCACAATATGCACCTCCAGGTTTCTCCTCTAGCTACCTTCATTTCTCTCTCTTTTCAGTTGGTCTTGGCACCATATCTTTCTGATGCAAACTAAATGTAGTTACTTAAAGACATTGCAAGCAGGCTGCCGCCCTTTCTCCCCAACATCGAGGTAAAGTTATTCTTACTCTACATGTCTCCCTCTCCCTAGAGATAGCGCATATTTGGGTGGCTTGCTGCTGCATGTTTGCTCTTCTTATTGCAGGCGGAGCTTAGTAGCATTGCAGACACTCCAGAGAGCAGTGTACGGTTTTTGGCTCTGCTTGCTGGCCCCTTCTATCCCATTCTTCACCTTATAAATGAAAGGTGTGAGTTTAACGTGCAACAGTATTATCAATTTTGATCTGTCATACATCTTTTTATGCTAGGTTGCCTGTCGTCATTTATAGTTTTGATACATTATGTGTTTTCTGCTCTGAACACGTGCTTGCACCCACGTGTGACAACAATGCCATCTGTAATGTCTTTTGAATTTGCAGGGATGCTACAAAAACATTGATTCCCTCTTTCGATTCAGATACCGTGAGAAGTAGTCTGGCATCAAATCCGACAATTTCCTCAAACTTTGAGGCATGTATTTTTCTTTCTACACAATTCTGTCCTACTTTTCTAGATGTTGCACTGTGCTATAGTTATTTTTTAGAGGAAGGGACGCTGTGCCATAGTTGTGCGAAAATGTAGGAACTATGATATATGCTGAAAGCTAGATTACATAGCATGCACACCTGGCTCTTTTCCGAGTTTTCAAAAGATTGCATAAGCGTATCCACCCTGTGGTGAAGCTTACCATGACTTACAGGAACTAAGCTACTTACATGATCCTGAAGCGGTTTGGAGATTCCGGCCTGCTTCCAGTAATCTTGCACCATCACATTGTAGTATGGTACAATCTTTCTTTGGGTGTGCCTGTAGGTAATTGAACACCAATTACTGCCATCAGATCACGTCCATCGGTTTCTTGGAAAAGCTCCATATCTTCGATATTTGTGGTTCATCAATGCCAAATGCTTAGAATGCCCCACTTTTGTCTTTTGCCTGATAATTTTGTTCAAGTGTAGCAAATTCAGAACATAAGTAGTTCCTGCTGGTTGGTCGGCACTGGTTTCTGACCAGAACCGGTAAATGGCCAACTTAGTCTGGTATTCCAAATGATGCCATTTTGTGTTTTAAATAGGCATCGAATAGTTTCTGACGGTATCTGATTTCCTGACGATTTAAAAGTTCTAAAATCAGAATTATATTCAGATGCCTGGCCTTGGAAAAATAGGTCCTGCCTAGGTTGATTGGTGAGTTTCCAGTTATCAGCAGAACTTTGAACCTGGGTCCTACTGCGGTATTGCCTGTCCTCTGCCACTTAAGTACTTAACATTAATACCAAGCACCAAATTTCTTGTATGCTGAGTTGCTTGTCCTTTCAACGCAAGATTACCATCATTTAGTTCTTATCACTCTTACACATTCTACCGCATGGAAATTAGGAAATGACAACTTATTTTAGTGTTCTGTTATGTTATTCGAACTATGGAGGTACAATTGGCATTATTCTACCATTTCTATGTAAAGCATCTCAGTGCTAGTGCTCCTTCAAAATAATCATGACCTAAACCAATAAAAGAAGTTGAGGTGGTTGATCAGCAACAAATGATTACTAAAGCACATGTGCTCTAGTAGTAATCTTCATTTACTGATTTGCTTCTTTGATAATAAGCTGAACTTCAAGAGCTTTTTGAAGCGGTTTGGAGATTCCGGCTTCCTTTGTTTGACTTGTCTCTATGAGCTTTGAAAAGCGGTTTCAAGATAAAAAATGGGCTAAAAAACCAAAGCATTTGACTTTCCAATACAGAGATAAGCAAATAAGAATAAGCTGATGAAAACACTGCATTTATTTAGGAATTAGGATATATGTATTATTCTCTTAGGGAATATGGAAAACGCTCCTAATCTCTTTATTTTAGCATCCTAAACTCTTTATTTTCATCCAGGCACAGCCTAGAAGATCACGCAGTCCATCTACTGTTCAGCCTGCTTCATTTTTGCTGGCGTTTCGATCTGAAACAGCTTTACTACTATTAAGGAAAGCACACAAAGATAACACCCTTGGAATTGTTTGCCACCGAGTATGATCCTTTAACATCTCTCTTGTTCTTCTTTGACCATATACTTTTCCCTATCAGAGGATTTTCCCAACATTTGCTTATCTGGAACTTAGGCATCAAAAATCCTGCGAAAAATTTTGGAGCCTGAGCAATTGTTAGATGAATCAATATATAATGGTGGAATGCAGTCGAGTCAAGTCTTTGATGAAACTACTCAAAGTGATGCTTCCAGCCTAATACTTTCTACAGACTACTCTAATTTGTTTGGAGAAGAATTTAGCTTGTTGGAAAATCACTTTGATGGTTCTTTTCTGAATATTTTGGATATTGCTGCTGTTGAAGAAGGCATTCTTCATGTTCTGTATGCAGCTGCATCGCAGGTTATCTTTCTTATGCTATCTCATCCTTGCATCTTTCAATTTCTAGGTATGCGCCGTCCGTACATATCCCTATTCTATAACATTAACTTGAAGACTTGATTTTCTTGATTGTAATTGCAGCCTTTGCTATGCTGCAAGCTTGCTGACATAACTTCAGACATGTGGTCTGTCTTGCCACTTATTCAAGCACTTCTTCCAGGTATTTGTTGGACTGAATATATATACTTATGCTTCCTTAGCTTATTTTACTACTCTTCAATGAAAATGGGCAGAATTGTGAATGGATAAGAATGTTGGCTACCATATTTAACACACCTTCTCACATGCTTAATCACAAGTTATCCCACATTAAGTGGGGTCATGCCTATGTGACCGGTGGCTAGCGCAACCAGTTGGACACTCATGTCTTGTTGCCAATGGCTATGGTTTTGAGTCCCATGAAATGTTGGTTTATTTGTGGTTTTTATGGGATTTATCCTGTGAACTCTCAGTTTCTGAGAGCTGAAGCTTAAAGATGACTGGGATAACCAACTGCACCCACTGAATCCTGCCCTTGTGTGCTTTGTAGTACTTCGCCCTCCACTCAATACTGGTCTGACTGAACAGATTGATGACGGTTTTAGCCAATGGGCCCAACCCAATGTTATCAATGCTCTTTCCCAGGTACCTGGATTAATATGATTTGTTGCGTTCTGCATGCATCATTGACATCACTTACCATTCCTCAATGTTATGTGTGATGGCAGATTGCTACAATGTCAGTATCATCATCAGTTCTTCATCCTCTTCTTAGAGCCTGTGCTGGTTATCTTTCATCCTACCTGCCATCACATGTTCGTTATACATCTCTTTGCTGTAAAAGTTTCTTGTTCTTTTGAAAATCATTGACTCTTCTCTTATTTTCACTATTAGGCAAAAGCAGCCTGTGTTTTGCTCGACCTGTGCAGGGGACCATTGTCACCATGGGTACCCATGATCACAGTAAAGGTTTCCTTTTATGGTTTTGTCCACTTTTATGGTTTTCTATTATTCATTCCTTTTTTATGACTTTATATACTCTTAGAACAGGTAGATCTTGCAGTCGAACTTGTGGAGGATCTCCTG
Source organism: Raddia distichophylla (assembly GCA_005191435.1). Lineage (NCBI taxonomy): Eukaryota > Viridiplantae > Streptophyta > Magnoliopsida > Poales > Poaceae > Raddia > Raddia distichophylla. The sequence goes on along the minus strand of SPJY01027863.1, from coordinate 2,263,294 downwards.
GGTGTTATCATCCAGGTATTTACATACTGGAAACTTACTCAACAAGAGCAATGCTGGGAAAGTTCTCATGTTAGCCTTTGATGCATGTTATCTGACATATCTGGTATCTTACCATAATTCTATAGGACTTATAATATTGTACTATACCAGTATACCTAACAATTAAACAAAGTAAATATTAATGCTTCAGTTTAAGTTTATACCTTCTTCAGTTACTACTCTTGTAGGGATGTACTATTGTGTGAAGGTAGTATATCTTCCTTTCCTGAATTTGAGATGAAATAATCAGTTATTCAAAGTTTCAAACAGAGCTGATCATAATGTATTGGTGCTCAATCATGACTAGACTGATTCGATATACACCACCCTAAGTGAATCTTAATGATTGGTTTTGATAAACTACCATAGGACTTTGTATTACAATTTCTCCATATTTCTGTGGCAAACAAATGACTTAATTTCTTTATAATATTGGTCACTGGTCAGAGAGGTGGGCAGTCTCTTGCTCGTGCTCGTGCAGCACTGAAGTATGTTGCATTGGCCATATCTGGGCATATGGATGATGTCCTCAAAGAATATAAAGTAAACCTAAACCTATGTTTCCTTTCTTGAAAGTGTTCTTTTACTATGATTGTTCTTTGCTTCCCTAACTTGCATCTTGTAAACTTGCCTACTTTCAGGAAGTAAAGCATAAGTTACTTTTCATTCTGGAGATGCTCGATTCTTTTATTGATCCTTCTATGAGCGTCTTGAAAGATACAATGTCATTTGGTGGTATCTCTGCTATGCATTTGGAGAAACAGGCAAGGGCTTGTGATATTGCCATAAATATTATTCGTACAGCATCAAAGTGTCCTGCTGTTCTCCCTTCTTTGGAACTTGAATGGCGTCGAGGTGCTGTTGCCCCAAGGTAAGTCAAGCAATATGCATTTACAGATTTAACAAATGTTCACTATATTGAGTAATAAACTCTTGTTATTGGCGAGATAAAAAAATCTTGTAATTCTTTAATTTTTCTACTCGACTGGCCACAATTTCATGTCACCATGTAAGCATGCAGTCAAATTTCTGCTTTTTATAGCCGGTAGTTTTTGGGCGATTCAAACTTTCAGCCCTCACTTTCACACAAAACTTACTGATCCCCTGACTTTGAAAAGGGCCAAATTGCCCTTTAAACTTTTGAATGGTTTATGAGGTCATGACCTGAGTTGGTAGGACACACAAAGCATTGACAGCCAACTCTTGAAATGGTTTAATTGTACATGCAAGCCTTGACATATTGCGCAAAGCATTTTTAATCATAAAATAAAACTATCTTTATGCTGGTTAAACATGCTAAATCTAACTTTAACTCGCAGTGTACTTCTTGCTGTTTTGGATCCACAAATACAACTCCCTCCTGATGTTGACCTCTGCAAAAGTTTAATGCCTGAGATTGATCAAGGATCTTTGGCTGTTTCGAATGACCCAGCACCACATTCCTGCAACCCTGAAGATGTCGATGGGAGGGATGCATCTGAGACAACTGTTAGGGCAGAAAGTTTTGAACAGTCCACTACTTTTTTTGCTCCTGAAGAATTAAAACAATCTGAGTTGACAAATACTTTGAAAGGAAAAGACCATGATAAGATAAGTACCGATTTTAACAAGCACATCCCTGTTGGAAGAAAAGGCAATGATGAACTACCAGCTGGCCTCTTTCAGTTTGATAATATTATTGCTGATGATTACTATGATGCGCAGGCTGATTATCTACAGCTAGTGAACCAACATGACTGTGAATTGAGGGCTCTAGAATTTCAGCACCTAGCACTGAGTCTATGCATGCAGCAAGAACCCACACTTGAGGGGCATAATGCCGGAATTGATGCTTTGCTGTTAGCTGCAGAATGCTATGTTAATCCATTTTTTGTGTTGGATATCCAGGCTAATTCAGAGCCTCTGAATCAAATCGAATGTATCCATTCAGAGTTGATACAAGGAAATATTTCCTTTGAGTCAAAAGATTCACGTGTGAAAGATTTGGATCTAATAACAATCAATAATTTGGAGAACAAACGAGATAAAGCTGTTCTAAATTTATTACTGCAAGCTGCAAAATTTGATTGTGAATACCAGGAAAAGATAACTGATGGGGAAGCTTATCCAGATGACGCTGAAAATGGCAAGCAGTCTATAGAAATTTCACCAGATGCTACACACTTTGTTGATGCTGTAACTTTGGTCAGAATGAACCAGGCTATGCTTTGCCACTTTATCATGAAACAATTCCAAAGGAAAGGGCACTCTTCTAATGAAATTCTTCTCCAGAGCTTGTTGTTCTTGTTGCATTCAGCAACTGAACTATTTTGTCCACCAGAGAATGTGATTGATATCATACTGAAGTCTGCTGAAAATCTCAGTGGACAGCTTGCAGGTATTTACCATTCTGTTAATGCAGGGAATAGGAATTTTGATAGGGTAAAATTACATGGTCTGCGAAGACGTTGGGCAGTTCTCCAGAAACTGGTGCTGGCTTCATCAGGCAGTGATAATGCTAGAGAACTTGTCAGCATTAAAAGAGATGGTTTTCGTTTTAGAAGCTTAGTTCCTCCATCAGCTTGGATGCTTAAGATATCAGAATTCTCCAGGTTTTATAGTCCACTCCCGAGATTTCTTGGATGGATGGCAGTGTCCCGTTATGCCAAGGAATATTTAAATGAGAAACTGTTTCTTGCCTCTGATTTATCACAGCTTACATCGTTGCTGTCAATTTTCATGGATGAACTTTCTTTGATGGATGGTATTGCAACCCAGAAGGTCAAGTCTTCTAAAGTCGAACAAGCTGATTGCAACAATTACATGCTTCTTAAGAAGGGAGCTGCAATGTCAGATCAACCAAACACGAGCAAATTGTTTCATAGTTTACTTCCTGAACTACATTTCTTCTTTCCAAGCATGAGCAAACAGTTTCATGCATTTGGTGACAGCATTTTGGAGGCTGTTGGATTACAGTTAAAATGTCTCCCCAGAAGTGCATTACAAGATGTTCTTTGTTGGTTTTCTGATATGTGCTTGTGGCCTTATCATGAAAGCATTAAGGAGCATCTTGTAGTCGCAAATGGTGTTAATTGTTTGAGAGGAAGTATTGCAGTTAATGCGAAGGCTGTTGTTTTCTACCTACTTGAGTCAATTGTTGCTGAACACTTGGATGCTGTTGTTCCTGAAATGCCAAGGGTAGTGCACATTCTTGTGTCACTTTGCAGAGCTTCTTATACTGATGTGCCCTTCCTCGAGTCTGTGTTGTGTCTAATGAAGCCACTGCTCTCCCACCACTTAAAGAAGAGAACCGATGATAAATTATTGGGTCATGTAACTGAGTGCAGAGATTTCGAGTTACTTTGTTTTGAAGAACTGTTCGAAATTATCCGGTGCGGTAAAAAATCAGAGGAACCAACTAGTGATAGTATTCAGGCGCCCTTGCTGATCTTCATTTTGGGGTCGCTATTTCCTGATTTGTCTTCTAAAAGGAGGATTGAAATGTTAGGTTCATTGTTAGCATGGGTAAATTGTGTTGGTTCTGATCCACCGTCATTGTTGTTTAATTATCTTCAAGGCTTCCAGACACTTATCAATAGTTGTGAAACTATACTAGTTCTGAATATTGAATCACTTGGTATCAGCAACCTTTCTGTGAAAGACCAGTCTACCATGTCTGCTAACTCCTTGAGTGCGGATGCCATCATGCATCTTGAGAATAATGTGCAAGATGTTGTAGAACAGGTACTAGTGAATTCTGCAGAATGTGTCAGGAATGGTGAAAGTTTTAAGGAAGGTGATTCTCAACCTTATGATTGTATTGAAGAATTTTGTGATGCCCTGGAGAAGTTTGTTTCACACCTTACTCCAACTATTGAGGGCAGTTGGAAATGGCACCATCAGCTAGCATCTATGCTTTCTCTAGCAATTGCAAAATGTTTGCTGTATGCAAAATGCCTAAAGTCTATTGCTCAAGAAAACACATCTAGTCACTCTGAAAAAGAGGTTGCTGTCAAAATTTCCAGCAAACTTGCGCAAAAACACTGGGAGAGTGCTCTCGAAGGTTTTACAGAAGCCATTTTAGTAAATCATGAAAAGCAGTGCTGGCAGGTGGCATCTGCTATGCTCGATTATATGATTAAACTACCTAACGTTCTTGCTTGCCATAATGTCCTTAATGCCACATGTTCTGCAATCAAGGCAGTTAGCTCCCATGCACCTAGAATATCTTGGAGGCTGCAGACAGAGAAGTGGTTGTCATTATTGCTTTGTGGTGGAATTGAAAACCTAAGAAATAGTGATCCATTAATTGATCTTTTGTGTTCAATGCTGAGTCATGCTGAACCAGAACAACGCTCTGTTGCTTTGCAGCAACTTGGGAGAGTTATTAGCTTGACGAGTGCTACTGCTACTGAAGTTGATTCGAAATATCATACTTATAATCAAAATTTGCTCGCCGCTGGTTCAACGGTTATATCCCTTTTGGTTACTCACACGTGGGACAGAGTAGCAGCATTGGCTCTATATGATTCTTCTATGCTTTTAAGGAAGCATGCGATGGCTTTGCTTACTGAATATGTTCCTTTCGTTGATAAAAATCATCTGCGATCCTTTCTTGCATCCAGTAACAACATCCTGCATGGCATGGGACAACTTTCCGGTGTAATTGAGGAAGGATATTTGACACGTATGTCCTTGTTGTTGCTTTCAAAGGCATGTCTTTATTCTTCTCCTGAAGATACTGCTTTAATACCTGAATGTGTTTGGAGGAAGTTGGAAAACATGCAAACATCAATGACTGGTAAAATATGCTTGTCAATCATTCATGTCTTATGCTCATATGTCACTTCTGTTGTACATCTGTGCTGTAATGTTCAGCCTTAACTACTAATATTCACAGAGTGTATGTTCTGACGTCTTACTAGGAGGTTTTGGTGATATGGAGAAAGATCTCTGTCGAGCTCTATGTCAACTAAGAAGTGAATCTGATGCTAAAACAGTAGTTCTCTTTCTCTCTCTCACGCAGACACGCGCACGCACGCACACTGATAGACACAATAGTTATCGAATGCACCTATGCTCGGGAGTGAATGTTTTTGCTATTTTGCTATCCTAGAGCCACAATGGAAAAAACTTCAATAAAATTGTGTACATTCTTTGAAAGTTTGAATATCGAGTATATATTGACTCATGTCTCTCTCTTTAGGTTGTAAAGGAACTTCTCTCAGGATCTACTACAAAACCCGAGACCACTGATTTTAATAAGGGCATCCGTGAATCAATTCTTCAGGTCATAAATTTCTGTATGGTCCATTATTCAAATGCATTTTTGCATCTATTTTGTTGCTTACTTGCTTTGTTTCTGCTCCCTTGATTAATTATTGCCTTCAGACATCACAATTTCAGTTGTAAACTCAAAACTAAGTTTGCATTGTTGTGTGTTTGCACATTCTGTAACATAAATTGTTAGTACTTCTTCAATTAGCAAACTTCTAGTCATGCTTGGAGCTTCAAGTGACAATCTACACAATAACTATGCTCAGACTATGCTTTTTATCAACAATTATATATTTGTTCATCTTTCAGCGAACCAAAATGCTTGCCAATTGCAAGAAAGAGGCAGCACCAGCATGCTTATATATTTGTTCGAATGAATATTATCTCTATACCAGAGAAGTTGCGACAGTAGGGTGTTAAATGTTAAATTCATGCTTTTCTCAGTGTTGGTCAATCTAAATTTGTGGATCTCTTTTAATAGGTTTTGTCCTCTTTGAGTACAGTCGAATCATACTTTGAGTTCTTCTCAATCAGGTCTGATCAGGAATATCAGGTTAGTAATGCAACGAGGGTTTCCTTTTGGGCATCTTGTTTTCAACATCTTATTCTGACGCTTGATTAATTACAACACTAAGGAACTTGAAGAAGCTGAGATTGAACTGGAGATTATTGAAAAAGAGAAAGCAGTCAAGAATTTTGTTGGACATCCCAATGATACAGTGGTTGCAGATATGTCATCATGTAAGACCATTGAATACTAATTATTACATAACATTACCATTAATGTGTTGCAATGTAATTCCATTTACAGATTTTAACAATGGTGTTGAAGCTAATAAACGGCTCCATCGAATCCGGGAAGATATACAGTCCCTGTAAGTTGACATATACGCATGCACCTGATCCTTTGAAACATATTTTCCTTCATTCCTCAAACACTAGACAGTTGCTTCCTCAAGGAATAAAAATGTTGTTGGTAACTAGCCATTTACTGCTCCCACCAGCTTGTGCCGGTATGCCGAAACCTTGATAATGCTTGTGGGGCACCAAATAATCACAACACTTTCACTATAAAACGAGAAAAGAAATCACAAACCGGGATAGATTAGTTTTAAATTTCCAAATTTTATTTTTTAAATACTTTCTTTGAAACAAAATTGGTGCCATTATAGGAAGTGGGTAGCTAATACAATAGAAGTTTTTCATCTTTAATTGTGATGATCCGACATGGGGGATGAGAGAGGAAACGCTGGTGGCAGTGCCGTGCGTGGCGCTGGTGCGGAAGGAGCAAACCTGCTCATCCTTTATATAGGACTGCCGCCTAACAACTCGATTAGAAAATAGGAGATTGAAACTAACAATCTTATCTTAAAGATAACAACTTATTCCAAACCGATCTATCTAAACTAAACGGATCAATCTACAGAACTCGGGTACTGTTCACACGCTAACCTATGCCAGACTGTTCATGCTTGTGGGCTGCTTAACCTATGCCAGTTGGAGCCCACATGCACATACCTTTGACAATAATATGTTTTTAAATATTTGAATTTGCCCCATAAAGAGTAGAGTCATCAATAGGATGGTTTTCTACACTGCATGAAATGTCTAGAAAGAGAGAAATAAAAGGATATTCAGAAACAATAGGGTGCCAGTGTTTCAGCTAGGCCTCAGGATCAAAGAAGAGAATTATTTTGTGAAATTTAGCACTATGTTCCGTACTTTCGCAATGTTACTTTTATCTGGCTTTGCAAATATATTGTAACAAATGCTAAAGGTCAATGATTCATCTTTGTGACCACTGCACTAAAAAGGACTGAAAATTTTTTACTGGTGTACTAAAGTAGTTGAGATCTAAGCATATTTGTTGCCTGGATCTATCCTATCTTTGGTTCCATATAGAGTTAAATTCTTTACCTATCATTCACCAGAAGCATTTAAACCTGCTGGTAGCGTTTTATATATTCATGCAAGGTGTTTTAACTTGCCAGGGAAAGGTCCAGGCTCAGAGAGGAAATTATTGCACGCAGACAAAAGAAGCTGCTTATCCGACATACTCGTGAAAAATACTTGGAGGAGACAAGCTCTAGGGAAATGGAGCTTATGCAAGAACTTGATAGGTTTGGAGATGTTGCCTTATTGTTTGACATGCCAGAAACAACAGAGATTCTCTTGTCATCATTCCTTTGCTATACTATCTTTGCAGGCATAGGGCTCTGGAGATGGAACGTGAAATTGAAAGACAGCGTCAACTGGATCTTGAGCGTGTAAGGTCCAGGGAATTACAATTCAACCTTGATATGGAAAGGGAAAGACAAACTCAGGTACAGGGGCAGTTTCGCTCTTTAAATTGAAATGAACAAATTGTTTTGAACAAATGTTTGCAATCAGATTACCATGTATCAAGGAAAAAAAAAACTTAGCACCAAGCATGCTTGCCATGGCATCTGCAACGGTTGTGGCACTTAAGAGTTTGAAAATACTTTTTTTGCACCATATGTTTATTTCCTGCAAATTTTGGCCTAACGCACTATTTTGATGGTAGAACATTGATCATTTTACTTGAGCCAACAACTCGGGTATATGGTAGATCATCATGTACTCGGGGGGTGACAATCTCCTCCCAAATATCGATAAGATCAACCTCTGAGCAAATATTATTGATAAGATCAGTCTAACTTATGTCTTGCTTAACTAAGAGATTCTGCTTCCTAAAATAAGATACCAACTAACTTTATCTGGTAACTTAGCAGATGAATATATAACAGCTCAAAAAAAATTTACTCCATCACATGGATCATAGTGGGTTGTGCATGACGTATAGGTACATCTTTCTATGTTCTCGATTTACCTCAGTTGGATGGTGACCGTTATAAATCACATCGAGCGGTAGTTCATCAAGTGATTTGATGTTTAGCTCCTCCTTTGTGCCATGAGATTATTTTCAATAATACTGAACCAATTGGGATTTTAAACCAATTTGCATGGTCTCCTTTTCTGTTGCTGCATTGTGTGCTGATTGGTTTTTGTAGAGAGAGCTTCAACTTGAGTTAGAGCAAGTTGAGTTGGGGCGGACATCAAGGCGGGAGTTCTCATCTAATCCTTCCAGGTGTAGTAGTTATACCTATATTCTCGTGATATAAAATTTTATTTTATGCTATGTTTGATCATACATTGCTTTGCCTATTTTTTGCACTCTCTTGCATTCCCCTTTAGGTTTGAAACATTTGACTGATTGTTATGGTTTGATCTCTGCCATTTGCAACATTGTGATAATCTTTTGTAGTTGATAATTTTGCAGCCGGTCTAGAGAGAGATACCGTGAGAGGGATAATGGTAGAGCACAACAGGAAGGAAGCTTAAGATCAAGCAGCCGAGGTCATGAGGGTGGCCCTGCCCAAGTGTTGACAACACCTGGTGGCCCTGCAGGGCCAAACAATTGCTCCACGCCAGCAGTTGTGCTTGCTGGATCAAGACCATTTTCAGGCAGCCTTCCTACGATACTGCAATCTCGCGAGCGGACTAGTGATGAGCGTGGCACAGGTCACGAGGACAATGCTGAGGGAAGTAGGGATTCTGGTGAAACTGGCAGCATTGGAGATCCTGAATTGGACACTCGGCAGGGAACACGAAGCAGCAAGTCATCAAGGCAAGTTGTAGAACGGAGAGAGCGAGATGGTAGACGAGAAAGTAAATGGGAGAGGAAGCACTCGTGACTCGTGAAAGGCTGGACACACTGCGGCATAGAAGAAAGGCCAGCTTGGCGGAGAAGCTTGTGTCGAAGATGATACGGCATCTGCTGTGCTGTGGAGCCGTGGATGGAGGCAAAAGAAGGCAACTCATGGTGGGTGGCGCTTGATGGTGTTAGATTGTGAATTATGCAAATGCATCCTGCTCACCTGCCTACCCCTACAGGGAGGATGCATACATATGCCCTAAGAGATATCTGTAGCAACCCTGTAGCTCGGTTGGCAAGCGCTGCCGCTGTGCAGGCTGCCCACCCGGGTTCGATCCCTGGGATCGCCTGGGTGTCTCACCGGCCTGGTTTCAGGCTAATAAATTCTAAAGCCTCGCCGTGTGCCTTCGATGCCATTTGTACGGTGTGTGGGTGTGTGTGTGTGTGCACTCTCAGAACAGATACTACAACTGTACCCCTGTAGCTTGAGGCTCTCAAAAAAAAAAAAAGATATCTATAGCAACCAGACCAGCAGTGGATGTGGCACTGGCCGACTGGCGCACTGCCAGTATGTACATGGGGATGGTCGTCGGTTCGCGTCACGTACTTCCTGTGCAAATCGACACCTTGACAGCTTCACTTAAATGGCCACAACGTATAAAACATAGATCCAATTCACGTGTTCTAGAACTCTATGGAAAACTAATGGCGTCGCCGAACTTTTTCGTTGTAGGACCAAACACTGAAACTCAAAAAACATAGATAAAACCTAGGATGTAAGTTATACCTACAACCTAATTTGAACAAGAAGACGGAAAAAACCATATTTTTTAGCCTACATATTCTTTTTTTGCGTTCTTGCACTATAAAAAGATAAAAACAAGACCTACAACTTCCGTAGTATAGCTGAGGTCCAATTATTCATGGATAACTCCCAAAAATTTAGAGAACCCATTATAGGCATATTACCACCATTGTTCCTCGTTCTAGCTACTCTAGACCGAATCAACAATATAAATGCATTAATCAAACACAAAAGAGGCTAGAAATCTTAATCTTAGTGGCTTAGTCCTTGACCGATGTTGTCTGCTGCTCCTTGCCTTCCTCCTTTCTTTTCTTAGGGATTGAGATCGATTAACAATTTTACAAACACAACAATAGAGATTGATGGGCCATTTTTGCAACATGACTACGTGAGCCGGGTGAGGTAATTAATGGGCCAGGTTGCGGATCCTAGGGTGGACCACCCTGGCAACCCAGTGGATCCGCCAGTGCTATGGTGCAAATCGATATAAGTTAAAGAGGTTAAAAAGGTACATTTCAAGTTTAAGTGCTAACTGCTAAGTGAATTTTGCTACAAGCTTATGAAGGCAAAAGTACACTTTTCTCTAATCTATTTATATGTACGTGCATAAAATTGGCAACACAAGCAAATGCCACAACGGTGGAATGAGGTTCATGCCATTCTCGTCATTTGAGTTGTGGTGCGAGCGGAGCCAAATGTAAGGTATCAATAGAGTAAAATTCAAGTTTTGTGTGCTAATAAATGAAACAACGTAAAAATTAAATGGTTATAGTGCAATTACTTTTTTTAATAACTATACATATGTTAATGTGCTGCAATGCTGACATAGTGACATATATGTAAACAGATGCATCTCAAATCAACTCCACGTTAGCAACATAATTGAAGTACAAAAATTCAGTTTGCATGGCCAAAAATACACTATATTTATAGAAAAAAGGAAGACTACTAGCTGCCGCACGTTGCATAACAATGATGCTGATGTCAGTACCTGAGGAGACTTGTATATCCTGCAAATGATTCTTGTACCAGATTCACTTGATAAACTTGTGGTAATCATCCCAACTTGGTGGCGACAATGGTGGAACAGCAACAGCATATGCATCACTATCCCAGGAGTTAGGCTCAAGAGCGTGCAAAATTTTCCTAGCAGATGCCTGGGGATATACTCTGATGAATTTTGTTGAAAGATTCTTATGTTTGGTATCATTTTTCTTTTGGGTGTTGTTTGTACTTTGCGAGACTTTATCATTCACAAGTGATTGGCCAGCTGCAATGACAGAAGTGAAGACACCATACTCTCGCAAACCTTGAACAATTGCCTAAAAGAGGTTAGATAAGTATATGAACATGAAACATAACAAAATTTTATAAATGGCAATACGACATAGAGCACCAGGATTGTATACCATTGGTGCATATATGCGAGTTAGCACTCCTTTCCTGAGAAGCTTTAGATTGAGCTGCTTATCATTCCACACAACACGCTCATTATACCTAACATAAGGGAAATCAAGTGTAATGGTTAGGATTGGGAGAGGAGAGAGAACGTCGATGAGGGGATCTCACCGGCAGTGGGGCGCCACACATGTGTGGTTGGCACTAGACCAATCTTAAATTCTTTTCTTTTTTAATGGCACATATCATGAAGTAACAAGAACTATTGGTTACCTAAATAATTAGAGAATTGCCATGTGCACGTGGGCCGCAACAGGCATAGGGTAGGCTCCACATGCGTGAAGTACCGTGTGGTACTGTAGCGGTGAACAGCCGCGTGGTACTGTAGATTGTGGATCACTTTCTGTTTGCTTAGGATTAGATTGAGTTGTTAGGAGGCCGTCCTATATAAATGACCAGCCGGTCAGCTTATTAGCGGTGAACAATACCCGTGTGGTAGTGTAACTCGTGGATTACTTCTATTTGGTTAGGATTAGATTGAGTTAGTTTCCTTTAGATAAGATTAATATCTATTATATAAGGTTGAGTTAGTTCTTATTTGCTCCTTCCGCGCCACGCGCGGTGCTGCCGCCGGCAAGATCCCCTTGCCGGCATTACCTCTTTCGTCCCTCAGATCTTGCCACCACACTTGGTATTAGAGCCAATTGTCGTCAGCACTATGGCTCACGACAATGGTTTTGGTCCTTCAAGAATACCACATCTCAAAACTAATAAAACAGCATAATGGCAAGCTAGGACTTCATCAAGGTCTTCATGTATTAGAATGCTATAGGCTGCAATTAGAAAATCATTATACATGTTATTGTTGCTAATGCTCCCCTTGATTGAGAATATGACTCAGACTTTTAGGTTTATTCATTAATGAATAAAAACCTACTTAGATTGGCTATATAAAATTGATAATTCGAGCTTCATATACTTTCATAACATATATAGGTTTTGCGATTCGTAACACAAATGTGTAGAATTGGAATGAGGCGTCAAAGTAAAACCTTATATATCATGTCAATGTTGATATCCAAAGCAGCATATTTGCATCCAGTGTACTATTTTACAGTATGAGCTAGAAACTACTAGTTTTCTTAGATTGATTGCCGGGTAATTGCACAAAGAACAAATATCACCAAAAAAAAACAGAAGTAAATGAGGAGACCATGAAAATTACCAGCGAAGCATTTCCTCTTCACTAGCAGTTGAAGCAATTATAAACGCCTGCGTAATAAATGCTGAGTTCAGATAGCAGCAGAGACAGTAGCAAACACAATAATGCAAGAGAAAGTTGTAATGCAAAAGCAAAGAATCCTGGTGCAAATGAAATGATACAAGCAATAAAATCACTGGTAATTACCAAAGCTAGTTTCACCAGGACGTTGGATAGGATACAACAGGGGATACTAAATATTATAGCTACTTGATTTCAACTAGAAAGACTGTTTTTATTTTTTTTTTCCATGTTATGCTTTGCTAGACAACTAGCACAAAGCAACAATGAAGGTGCCGTGTATTTTGCCATATTTTCAATGATACCAGAGAGGTCAGTGAATTTGAGGACTTGGCTTAGCTTTGATCATAGCCATTGTTAAAGCAAGGAGCTATGAGCTTGGAGTGGAGCAACCTAGGGATGGTCATGTAATAATAGCCCGTATACTCTTGCTTTTGGTTGTGTGAAATCATGTAATAATTGAAAGAAGATGAGAGTTGGAAGAATTGGATGTTATTCTCATTGATGCTCTAGGCATATATAGTGTATAGGTATTCATCACATTTATTGGCTCTAACAACAAGGATTGACTGAGAGCCAATCAAGGAGCCCTAATGTATATCTTAAATGTATCCGATCTGATCATAAAGAGCATAATTAATGTACTAGAAATGTAAGCGCGCCCATGGCGGGCCGTTCGATTGCTCTCAGCAACGGTGAATTAGCCTAAAGAAATAACTAGTGTTTTTATTTTGATGATGTTCAAACCGATAGCCCATCAAATTGCGGAGGCTAAAATTTTGAATCTTTTTCCGCAAAAGGTCAATGAATAGTGATGTAATAAAACATTTTTTTTAACTCTATTTTTTGTGAATCTTAAAAATTTTAAAAATGGCTAAATATTTTTATACTCTTACAACAAAATTTCTTTCGTTCGCATTATTCTTAATTTTTTTATTGAAACTTATTTATCTTTAACACCTAAATTTTTTAATGTGCCCTTATCATGAAACAATAGTTAAGACTCCATATTTTGAAGCTTTCTTTTTAGTTTTTTGTTCTAATGGCTAACTATTTTTATGACCCTTACCATGAAATTGTGGCTCTATTTTGTAAAGGTTTGGTCTTGAAAGCCTTTTTTTGCCTCAAAAGTTAGAACGAAAGGAAAGAATTTGTTATTTTTTAATTCATCTATAAAGGTTTGGTTTTAAAAGAATTTTTTTGGTTGGCCACAAAAAGGTAGAACAAAAGGAAAAAATGAGTCATTTCTTAATTCATTTATCAACTAAATCTAGAATTCCTAGCAAGGATTAACCCTTTTTATAGACTCTTACCATGATATTAGCACCCATTTTTAGTTTTTCCTGCATTTTAGGCCTTTTTTGCGTCCTAAAAATCTGAAACGGATGGAAAAAAATGACAGGTTAACTCCCTTGCCATAAAATTTTGGCCTATTTTTCATTTTTATTGCTTTTCGCATTCTAAAAAAATCGGGGAGAAAGAGCTCAAGAATGGTGGCCTAGTTTCTGTTTGGGAAAAATGGCTCAACAAGGGGAGGCTTAGCTTCGAACCCACAACCTACGGTTATTCCCACGCGCACACAAGCAGCTAAGCTATGCGCCAGCTCTGTTTTGTTGTGGACAAAAGCGCTAGAAAAAAGAAGGTAGAAGCGGGAAGGGGAAAAACTTGGAAAAAAGGATACAGCGGCTAAGAGCCTGGGATTCGAACCGTGGGCTGTTGAGCGAAAGGTGGCGCCGGCGACCAAGTGAGCAACCATCCCGCCTTGACTATTTTTTGGCTAACGAAATCGTTTTATATATAAAGGATGAACGGACGGCCGGATTCAGCCAGCGCCCGCAATCGGACGAATAGGCTAGATGCACGCACCTGTAGAAACTTGTCTAGCGCTTTGTATATATTATAGATATAGATATGATCTGCTCAAAAAGAGCACAGTCAATGTATCATAATGGTCAAAAGAGCATTATTATTGCTAATGCATTTTAATTTGAAAATGTTCACCACGTTTTTTTAAATTGTATACTGGAGAAGATTTAAAAAAAGATGTTGTACAGAGCATGATTTAAAACGTATATTATCTTTGCATGAATTTACTTTTCGGTCTTGGCAAAAAGTGCCATGCCTAAAGCCCCTCTAGTTACTCTTGTATATCATTTTATCCACTGAACGTTGCAAACATGGAACTTTAAAATTATTTGCAAGGAATTATGTGGTAACACTTATCATCGTTATCATCATACCCCAATGTTTCCGAGGAAACTCCCGCAAAGCGGGGTAAGGGGGTCAGTATACGCAACCCTACCCCTGAGAGAGACTCAAAAAGGTTCGTTTCCGTTTGACCCCTGGTGATACTAGAGAACTCTCTATAACTTCATGACAAAAAGAAGTATGGTGGCACTTACTGCTCTGTCAAAATCCAACATGAAACATCTTTTAACATCTTCTTTTGTAGGCTTGCAACCACAACGATCACGTCTAGAAGTTATGTCTGAAAATTTGGTGTACGTATAATGCAAAACTGCAGCCTCCTCCAACTTGATCTCACTGTCAATTATGTTGCAAAAGTACTGTAAGAATTAACTCCCCTAAGTTGCATATAGTCAAGGCTCCTTACTTTGGGCTCTTTGCATAGTTATGCCATCTATGAGCACCATTTGGACGGAGATGATCTTGAATTCGCGCAGCAGATTTGCCATTACCATAAGTGAGAAAATAGTTAGGATTTCCACGTGTTGCTTCCTTATACATGCCAAAGTAAGTATCTTTGGGGAGATGATCATAATTCTTCTTGAACATAGACACCTGGTAAGATATTGTAATATACATAAGATTGTTCATGATCAGATTAGGTGTTTAGAATAGACATGTATGTAACTTAATTAGTCAGCGATAACACTCAATTATCATGGTAATCAGAAAAGAATGAACATAACCGTCACAACTAGTTACCAGCTATATATTATATGCATTTTTTAACTAAAGATGATAAGATATTAGAGTACACAAGATAGCTATATCCAGAATTATTTAATACAAAGTTAGTGTACTGAACAATACAAATGCACAAATCATTGAAATCTTTTAATCTGTTGTTTGGGATTGCTTGTGCCAACTGGCTTGTGGTTCACACCAGAGGTCTAAGATTCCTTTCATTTTCTCATCTTCTTTGATTTAACTTGCCCAGAGCAAAAACTTGGTATGATTAGATAAAATCCCAATATACAAAAATGCAACAATAATGTGCCCAGAACGGAAGATATTGCAGTGCTGCATTTATGATTGTTCAATAGCATATGATATGGAAAAGATGCCTATTTCAATAGAGGTGCAGAACTTCAAAAATTACAAGAACAATGATTAGTGCATTATTTGCAATTGCATGAGCCAATGTCAAGATGTGGTTTGGGGGATGAGTAGAAATGTAACCAAATAAATGGAACTCCTATCAGCGTTTGCTTCCAGCCTTCCATGAACCAAAGGATATATGAAATGGAGCTTGAAGAAATAAATTATGGTACTATAGAAGGAAATGCATACCTCACTAAATGGATCTTTTATATCATCGCGCTCAACACTGCTTTCCTGTAGTCACTTAAGTTAATTAGTATGTAGAACTTTGGCAGACATATAAATACCAGTGTCTTGACTTTCTTTTACTTACATAGTTAGGAAAGACAACCATGTCAACATCATCCGGGACGTCAGCTAGCAAACGTCTAAGAGAATACTCAGCAGCCCCACCAGGATATAGCAATTCATCAGTGTCCAGATGTATGATCCAATCCATGCTAGAATCCTTCCATAGGAAAATTGTTCTTAGCGTATGAATATATAAAACCTGACACCTAGGATTTCTGTAGAAGTTAATTGACTAGCCAAAAACAACAAAGGAAGTTCAATCATCCATATATTAATTGTGATAAGTGAAATAAACATACCCGGGCCATTACAATCGCCATCTCCATGTTGAGTGATTGCTTTACAAATAGTTCATAGTTGCAAGGTTTGTAGAAAAATCCTGCAAGCCAGGTTTCGTTCCAGATTCGGCTGCAGGTCAGGCAATGGAATATTTCATAACAGACATAAAAAATAGTAGCGGAATCTTTCAAGGGTATTGCCAAGCTAGACACCTCCTTGACTGCTCAACACTGCAAGACATTTACTAGCGGTTCAACACATTCTCCTAATAAAAGCTTACAATTCTAGCATAAAGATTACTTGCAGTAAACACAAGCCTTCATTGACGTTTCCCCCAAAAAAAAAATATAACAAATGACATGCTAAAGACAAACTACGAAAGCTAGACATGATGTTCAAGTTAAGCATTCTGCAAGCCACCACAACAGTGATAAATTACAAGGCCAATGTCCTACCTGGTTTCAAAATTTTGTGTCTGTTAATGTTGCTTTGTTCCAAAATGTCTTATGCCATCCCTGATCTGTAAATTCTCCATTCATCCTTCATTATGGCACTTTAACTCAATTTTATCTTGCTTCAGCAAGAAACAAATGTCTTCGGTTCTCACCTCTAACTTTATGCAATGAAATAAAATCTTTTATCTGGCTATGGCAGAAAAGAAATGGCACCGAAACAATTTTTTGTTTTATCAAAGGCAATGGACTGGGAAGACCAAGCTGACCTACGAGCCTGCTGCTCCTCCAGTTCCTTAGTCCTGTACACCACCTTCACCCCCTGCAGCATCAAGAAGAGAAACGGATTCATAGTAAGCCTGGGAACAGCGCAAAAACAAAAATCAATCAAAATAGGCCTTTGAAACAGCCAAAAAGATTTTTTAAAAAAGGAAAATTTCAGGAATCATCACACACAGGAATAGACTCGAGGACACCCGCCACATGGGGCTTGGCCGCCCTCCCCTCCACAAAGAGTAGGAACTGCGCGACGCCTACGACCTTGTGGTAGAAGAGCCAGGGCAGGATCTGTTCCAGCCCGGCGGAGGTGCTCGTCTGCACGCACACCTGAGGGGAGAGACGACATGGGTGAGCATCGCGAGGGATGGGATGCGCGCGTGATACCACAGCGCATACCTTGGGGTGGAGGGCTTCGTCGGAGGGGAAGCGGAAGGACCAGCCGCGGAAGTAGGGGAAGGAGGGGGCAGGAAGGCCGGCAAGGACGTCAGCGCAGGCGGAGGAGGGGAGGGACGGTGGCGTCGGTTCCGCCATGCCAGGGAAGGCGTGAGGGGGCCAGCGCGTGGTGGGGTCGTCGTCCACGCCGCCTCGCCACTGGAGCGCGAATGCCAGAACAGCGAGCGCCAGCGGGAGGGCCGTCAGGAGCAGAAGCAAGCGGCGCCACGCCGCGCCACCGCCGCCGGTGCCGGCGCCGGAGGGTGCCTGCGGCGGCATCTCGATGTATGGGCAGTTTGTACAGATCAGATGCAAAAAAAGATGGCCGTTTGGCCCGTCTTCTCATCCGCTGGGCAAGCTCGAGCCCGGCACAACCCGGCAGAACCCCCGCCACCGACCGCACCGAAGGGCCGGCGGCCGCCAGTGCAAAGAAGGGATGGGCGGACACCACAAACCCACGTCCAGCGGCCGTCGCCCCCGACACCGGCCAAGCGGAAGGACCTCCACCAAGAACCGGAGCTGGGACAGATTGCAAACCAAAGAAAGAAGAAAAAGATACGGTCGGGAATAAAAATACGGCCCATTGCCAGGGCCCACTCCCTGACGGCCCAATCGAACAGCCTGCCAGGACTCAGCTCCCTGAAAGGTTCTATCTGGCCCATATGCACCTTGCTGAATAGTTTCTTGGCTGGCACGGTGCGTAACGGCCGAGGATTCCTATTTGAGTCCGACTCGAACAAGAGTTCTGCACGTCTACGTGAAGACCCGGACGTTGGTTCCTGTCGGGGATAAAAATGCGGCTTATTGGCATGGCCCACTCCCTGATAGCCCATTCAAACAGCCTGCCAGGGCCCAGCTCCCTGGAAGATTCTATCTGGCCCATATGCACCCTGCCGAACAGCTTCTTGGCTGGCACTGTGCGTAATGGCCAAGGGATCGTGTTTGAGTGCTACTCGAACAAGAGTTCTGCACGACTACGTGAAGACCCGGACGTTGGTTTCCCGGATTGGATTAGGAGTCGTGATCCCCAAGATTAGGAGATTACCTTATCTACCGTGGGTTGTATTTGGCATGTATGAGTTCGTTACGATCTCGTAGTTAGCCCGGCCCGATATTCCTCGGTAGGTCGGTTTGCTCCGTACTATATAAACAGGGCACCTACGGCGTTTAGGGGGACCCTGGCCATTAGATCTCGCATACTACTCGCCGAGACCTGCTGATCTCGCCGAGTTCCACCTGTAATCCTCTTTGATATAAAGAAAGGCTGGACATAGGGCTATTATCTCTCCCGAGAGGCCTGAACCAGGATAAAAACCCATGTCTCCTGTTCGTTGCTGTTCGCATTGTTTGGCGTGTCTCCTATCTCAATCTTCAAGAACCTTAG
>SPJY01027863.1:2209934-2239483 GCA_005191435.1 Raddia distichophylla | reverse complement strand
TCCACCACGCGCCCATTGAGTCGAGCAGCGGTGGACGAGGGTACGGCGCGTCGTCAGCGGTGGCCCGAAGCTTGAGGTAGTAGCACCCAAGCGCCGAAGCGGCGGAGCTGCTCCTCGTCACTGTATAGTAGTGGAGGAACAGCCCCACCGGCGGATCGATGCCCAGATAGCCTTCGCACAGGTGTGCGAAGACGGCCATCTGAAGGATAGAGTTCGGATTGAGGTTCGCCACCTCCAATCCACTGATGTTGAAGAAGGCCTCGACGAAGTCGTTCTCGGGAGACCTCAACCCGAACAGTGCGAACTGCTCGAAGTTGACGAACTCGCTCTCGAGCGGCTCCGGAGTTTCCTCCTCTCCGGGCAGCCTTCAGCTACCGGTGTCGATGTGGCCCTCCTCCTCCCAGACCTGCAGGTCCTCCTCGGTCAAGCTAGTGCCAGAGAACTTGGCCATAGCGGTTCCCAGGGCCGGGCGGACAGGATTGAGGGTGGAGTTTGGCTGACAAATGCTGAGCGCGATTGGAATTAGGGCTTGGGAAGGAAAGGCGTGAGAGCAGAAGTGGCTAACCGCGGACGGCTTGGGTGCTTTTATAGTCCCATATGAGTAGCTCTGCAACGGTTTATCACAAAACGGCTAGTTTTTACCGTAACGGCTGGGGAAAACGGTCGCCTGTTTTCACTGCGCAGCGTTAGGAAGTTACCGTTGGAATCTGCCAACGGCTATTTTTTTCAGTGTTTGCACTGAAGGCTGAGTGCTCTGCTCGGGCAGATGTAATTCCCTGTTCGACGCAACAGAGTTGCTTGGCACTGGGCAGATTTGTTCGGTCCCGAGCAGGTCTTGTTCGGTTGAACCATAACCTGTTCGGTCGTTTGTTACACGACTTTGTAGCAACAAAATTTCCCTCTTCTTGATTTTGAGTCTCAAGAGGAAGACCCCACTCTGGTGAGATATTCCACTTGAGTCTCGGGGGCTAACTGTCGGGGATAAAATTACGGTCCATTGCCATGGCCTACTCCCTAACGGCACAATCGAACAGCCTGCCAGGGCCCAGTTCCCTGGAAGGTTCTATTTGGCCCGTATGCGTCCTGCCGAACAGCCTCCTGGCTGGTATGATGCGTAGCGGCCAAGGGATCGTGTTTGAGTCCGTCTCGAACAGGAGTTCTGCACGGCTACGGGAAGACCCGGACGTGGTTTCCCGGATTGGAATAGAAGTCGTGATCCCCAAGATTAGGAGTTTGCCTTATCCGCCTCGGAATATATTTGGCATGTCGAGTTCATTACGATCTCGTAATTAGCCCGGCCCGATATTCCCCCGGTAGGTCGGTTTGCTCCGCACTATTTAAACTGAGCCCCTACGACGTTTAGGGGGCATCCAATATCGCATTATCGCATACTGCTCGCTGAGACCTGTTCGTCTTGCCGAGTTCCACCTTGTAATACTCTTTGATATAAAGAAAGGCTGGACGTAGGGCTATTATCTCTCCCGAGAGGCCTGAACAGGATAAAAACCCCTGTCTCCCTGTTCGTTGTTGTTCGTCTTGTTCGGCGTGTCTCCTATCTCCCTCTTAAAGAACCTTAGTTGACTTGGGTCAATATCCCAACCGTCGACAGTTATGTATATTACGTTACTCGTGAGCCTAGCCCATCTCATTAACCATATTGATGCCAGTATTACTATCACGCAATTATTGTATTTGTGTATGTGGCTAGATTTTCATGTACCTAAGTGATTGGATTTGTGTATTTGATGGGATTTTTATATGCCTAATTGCCTTTGGTTGGGATGATGTTATGTGATATTTCTCTGCGATGTTATGTGAATTTTCTCTGCCCCGGCTTAGATCGGTGCACCGGTTGGCCAGGACCAGGTCGGGTTGAGGGAGGGCGGATGTTGAGAATGGGCAGGACAGATTGGGTCGAGTCGAGGCTTGACCTGGTCCCGCCCCGCCCCTTTAAGAACTCTAAATATAAGGTGTGGCAAAATTAGGCAAAGTAACCTCCAACCAAACAACTCGATATGCGAATACAATGATTATCCAGTCGATCATATGGTTACTTTCTTATAATTTCACTATTAGCCCTGTTACTTATTTACAAGGCATGTAATTCAGCAGCTATGAAATTGCCATTATGGGAACAACATGAGGATGGACATGTGTATGTGTAATGTGTGGCTCGAGAATTTTTGAGACCATATTAATATTTTGGCTGCGGGTGCCGGGTGATGTTAACAAGTCGATTTAGGTGTTTGTGCTGGTTTCTTAAAAGAACTTCTCCACATAGCTGTTGCTCAAAATAGACCTATGCATCGGATCGTGCCGAGCTTGAAAAAGTCTGCTCTCACCGGACCAGTCCCAAGCCCATCTCTGCCCAACCAATCTGGCATAAAAAACGGGCCAAGTCTAGCCTAACTACAATTTAGGCGTTGTTTGTTTCAGTGTTGAATAAAGTTGAGTTTTTCCGTAGCAAAAATTGATAGCATTAAAAAAGCGGTCCAATAATTAAAAAATAGTTTTACAACTTTGAGAAGAGCTACAAATTACTATAACATGTAGGTTATATAAAAATAACAAAATTTGATATAGTAAAACTCAACTCAACTTTAAGCCGAAACAAACACGTCCTTAATTTGTATTTTTGTCGGGTCTAGGCTCGACCGGCCCGACAAAAGGATGGGCCGGGCGTTGGACCGGGCTGGCCAGGTCTCGCTGGCCCCATGTCCGATGTCCTCCTCTGCCTAATCCAATATAGCCCACCTAGTATCATGCTTAGGGGACAGTTTAATAAAAAATGACATGTCCTTTGACTGAAAACAAAAAATATCAGACATTTTCAGTGGAGAAAATAGAGAAAAAAAACTCGTGAGGATTCCTGATCTTAGCACTTGTTATTGAGCTAGGTGCAAGTTGTGTGCATAGTTTGTGGGCCTTCATGTGCCTTGTATGGCCCATGAGGGAGTTACTGCTTGGTCAGATCAGAAGGCACGCCGTGAATTTTAAGAACCAACGGCAGAGGATACGACTCGCTAGTCCTTGATAGTGATGTCAATTTTACCCATGGGTTCAGGTACCCATGGGTATCCGACCCAATGGGTACGGGTATAAGTTTTATTCTAGACCCATGGGTTTTATAATTCAGGTTTGGGTTTGGGTTTATATTCACACCCATGGGTATATATGGATATCCGAATAGATAATAAAAATTAAAAAACCCTTGACATATGGGCTATACATGGTATGTATAAATTCCCCCGTAGCCCAAACCGGCCGCCGCTATAGCTCTCCTGCCGCTCCACGCCGCCAGCCGCCCCCTCCTTCTCCCCAGTGCGCGCCTCTCTTCTCCTCCCCTTCTCTCCCAGACTCCCACATCCCACTCCGCAGTCCGCACCGGCCGGCCGCTGCCGCCGCATCCTCTCCCTATCGGACCCCTCCGCCACCGGCGCCGTAGGTGAGCTTCTTCCTCTCTCTCTCCTCCCTCTCCCCTATGATGCCCGCCCGATTGCCATCCCTAGTCCTCGCCGCCTCCACGACGCCTCCAAGCCGCCGCCTCTATACGCCTCGCTCGCTTGTTGCGTTGCATCGTTGGCACCGCCTCGCCGCCGTGCGTTGCCTCGTCTCTGGTACCGCTGCGGCGCCGCCTCACCTCCTGTGGATCCCAGTCTCCCAGATCCAGTACCGCCTCTCTCTCGCTCGCTCTCGTTTGGTTTTCCCCTGTTATGTGATCTCGGATTTGATCCGAATTTGACGGAATAGTTTGTGTTTGTTTTTCAATAAATATAATCTAGTTTTTTTATTTTGCTGATGAGCCCTAAATCCTTTAAACATTCACGGGAGCCCGGGCAGCTGCCCCCCCTGCCCGGGCGGTGCATCCACCACTGTCTTGTAGTAATTAATTGTTAGAAAACAGGAAGTAAAATCCTTTTGCTTGACTAGCTCTTGCGAGCTTCTATCGTTCTTGAATTTGATGGGTTTGCTATGGTTAACTCGCACCTTTAGCCCCCTGCTATCTTGAGGTTGAGTGCAGGGAAAACTGCGAGAAAATGGTATCTATGGGTGCAACATTCATAGATCGGACAGGAGCTCTATACTTTTGTGGAATACAGCGATTTTCCTCAGAATCATTTCTTCTGCCCACATCGTGTCACCTCGCTGCCTTTTCTTTCGGCGCTATAGCTTTCTTTATATTTTTGCTGTTTTTAGATTATTTTATGGAGTATATGGTTGTCATGAATCTATTCAGAAGCGAAATGAGGAGGTGAAATCGTCTGAAAATTTTTATTGTGGATAACACATATATGGTCTTCAAAGTTCTCTGATCGTTTCATAAAGTTTAGTGCTGTGGATAATGCATGGTTGGCCTTCAAAGTTCTCTGATTGCTTCCTTTGATGATGCGTATCCAGGTTCATTGCCATATTCTCTCTTCTTTCATGATCAATCTTTGTGAAACAGCATTTTAAGCACCAAGAAACAAAATGAGGAGGTTGTATGATCTGAAGTATCTCATGTTGATACATCCATTCATGGTCTTCAAAGTTCTCTGATTGTTTCTCATGAATCCTCTAGCAACATGTTCTACCTGGTGGTTCATGCTAGCTTGGTGTCCTGTAGGCTGTAGACAGTAGTGTTATCGTTATGATGTGTGTTGTTGCCATGCTTTTTCCCATTGTCTTGAATGATATTTCTTTAGATGGTCCTCCTGTAGAAATGTGTCTGTTTAAAAAAAACACAATTTGTATGTTAAATAACAGAAATCATTGCAATATGGCTAAGGCTATATTTGATTTAATATATCTGGAGAAGTTTGTCAGATCTGTTTTGCAGAACAAAATGCGGAAAAATACCAGAAATAATCAACAGTTAAATAGAAAATTAATAAAATAATCCACTGGAAAAGAAAATTACGAAAATAGCACCGGGTCCCGCCACCCCGCGTGGCTGCCGCCACCGGGCCCGGCCGCAGCAGAGCTGACGCCACCTGGCGTGGCCGGCGCTGAGCTGCTGCCACCCGGTGTGGCCGTAGCTCTGCTGCCGCCACCCCGCGTGGTCACGGCACGCTGCGCCTACCCGCCCCTAACCCCTGGCTTTTTTTGCGAAAAGAAATAATAAAATAATACGAACCGACAAAATAGTGCAGAAAATATAATAAAATAATGGGCTACCGACAAACTAGTGCGAAAAAAATAATAAAATAATCCCTCACCGATAAAATAGTGCTAACTTTTTAATTAATCAAAAGTAATTACATGATTTACGCTAATTAATACCGATTAGAAGTCACAGTGATCACAAAATTGAGTGTATATATATCGTGTCCTGCCGTTCGCCTTCACACACAGCACTTTCGCTTTCAGTTCTTTTCACACACTCGCAGGCTTCACACGCAGAGCAGCCTTCACACACTCACTCTCTCGCTTTTAGTTCTTTTCAGTTCGTTCAGTTCAGGTATATTATTTGCTGATACTTCAGTTCAGGATTCATCAGGAGTGTCACTTCGCTGATAATTTAAGTTTACATACTGCACAACTCGGTACAACAAGTTTATGTTAACTATAAAATGCGTACTCCTACGCAAAATATCAGCGAAGTGGTGAATCCTGAACTGAAGTATCAGCGAATAATATACCTGAACTGAACGAACAGAAAAGAACTGAAAGCGAGAGAGTGAGTGTGTGAAGGCTGCTCTGCGTGTGAAGCCTGCGAGTGTGTGAAAAGAACTGAAAGCGAGAGTGCTGCGTGTGAAGGCGAACGGTAGGATGCGATATATATACACTCAATTTTGTGATCACTGTGACTTCTAATCGGTATTAATTAGCGTAAATTATGTAATTACTGTTTGATTAATTAAAAGTTAGCACTATTTTGTCGGTGGGGGATTGTTTAATTATTTTTTTCACACTATTTTGTCGGCAGCCCATTATTTTATTATATTTTCTGCACTATTTTGTCGGTACGTATTATTTTATTATTTCTTTTCGCAAAAGAAGCCGGGGGATTAGGGGCGGGTGGGCGCAGCGTGCCGCGGCCAGGCGGGGTGGCGGCAGCAGAGCCACACCGGGTGGCGGCACAGCCACGCGGGGTGGCGGGACCCGGTACTATTTTTGTAATTTTCTATTCCTGTGGATTATTTTATTAATTTTCTATTAACTGTTGATTATTTCGGTAATTTTTCCACAAAATGCTTCACCAGGAGCGAATCTAGCTAGGGCTATCTTCCACTAATAGGAATTTCCTGCATTGCAGGGATTCTTTTCGTGCTCATGCTGACATGCCCACAAGGCCACAACACATCGCCAAAGCGTTTGGTTTGAATTACCTCAGAGTGAACCCTGAGTAAACTCTCCTGCCCTGCTGCTGCATATCCTGAATAAATGTCACCTGATGCCTCATATCATGAGGGGGAGGCGGTGAGAACGCAGAGTTGATATTACATGTTCAGTTTTTTTGGCTGGGGTGTGGGTGTATTAGTTTGAAATGTTGTATGGAACGCGATTCCTTTGTATTACTTTGATCATGTGTACCGAATTGTGCAATATGTAAACTATTTGGAAAATGTTGTATGGAATTGCGCGATTCTTTTGTATTACTTTGATCTGGTGTCCCGAATTGTGCAATATGTAAACCATTTGGAAAAATAATGCCTGGACATTTGCCGGGGAAATGATCACCAAACTACTACCATGGATAATGTCGGACAGATTATAATTTGATCTGCTGTACCGAGTTGTGCAGTATGTAAACCATTAAAAAAAACTGGCATTTGCAGGGTTTGTTTGTTCTGCCAACCACAAGTCCACAACCATGGATATTGTGGGACAGGTTATACATGACTAGAATAATGCAGGGCAAACACAAGATAATACAGACCACACAAAGATAATACAGGCCTGGTGGCTGGCGCGCATTTACAGTTTATTTTACGATTTGACAAATAGTGTAAAGAACTGGTGGCTGGCGCGCATTTAGAGTTTATTTTACGATTTGGCAAATAGAGTAAAGAAAAGCTTCGTTGGTTAAAATTTTAACAGAAGGTGCTGTCATTTTAGAAGCACAAATAGCCATAATGTGAATTCTTAAAAATAACCCGATTCCAAATACGACGCTCAATCCTGAGATAACACATTGTTTTGCAAGTACATATGAATGCATCACATAGTAATAGAAGGTTTGATAATTCCAGCACACAACGCAATGCTTCCAGTGATACATGCCAGTTAACCAGGGCCAACTTTTGGGATATCATAGTGCTCACTAAGATTTGCCAGGTATTGGTTGAAGTCCTGAATGCGGTCTCTGTGCGACTTGTTAGCTACCTTGGCCATCTTGTGCATGTCAATCTTCTGCTTCTGTTCTATGTAACGCCGCTCAGCTGGTGTGAGGTGATCATCATCTGCTTGTGGGTTCCCTTCTTCTCCCATCTTGTCAGTTTCAGTAAATTCGTCATTAGGATCAGCTGGTAAATCAGAGCTTCCACCTGAACAATAACCATCAAATTAGATGCAAAGTATATTCTGCAGAAACCAGTTTATGCATACAATTCATCTATACAAATACAATTCACCTATACAAACAGAAACAAAGTGAACATAGACAAAAAACTGATCAAGCTGTTTACAAATGACAAAACCGACCATATGTGACCATTAATATATTATTTGGCAAAATATAGACCAAGTTAAGTTCAAGGTTCAACGACTCTGCAAGGCAGAAAAACCGCAATGCTATTGTGAAGTGACAAGTTCTTATCAGTCTCATGCACTGCGTTTATCTAATTTAGCCTAATGGGCCCAAACATGGAAAGTACTCCCTCCGATCACAAATATCTCTCCTTTGAAGTGCTTGCAAGTCAAAGTTTTAAAACCTTAGTCACGAATATCTTTTAAAGTATTTAGATTGAGTGCATGAAAAACATGTGTAGATTCATCACAAAGAGTTCTCTCATGATATAATAATTTTAGTGGGTTTAATAAATGAATTGTGATGGTAATTAGTGATCAAAGGTGCATTTTGCAGACACGTCAATGTTCAAAATGACACTTATTTGTGACCAGAGGAAGAAACAATTGTTGTTATTCCTGCAACCTCACGTTCTACATGCCTGCGATGAGGAACTCACAAATAGAAGCTACAGCTCGTTAGGAACCATTTAATTTTTCTGATTACAGCATACACAAAGTTCACAGAACGTCACCTTGTGTACAATTGAATCCTTCTTTTTTAAACTTCCAGATGCATGTTCATTTATAACAGAAAGGACTTTTTGGGAAGGAATGTTTGTATGCCATGCAAACATAGGTCGTTTTTAACTCTAATGCAGTTAAAAAGGTAAGTCCTAGCTCATATGGTGGTAGTTGACTGCTTAGAGCATTTAAATCTGAAATGGAGAAGCAGAGGTATGAACTTGAGGACTGAGTGCTCAACAGAAAAAAGATACTTTCCTATTAACAGCTTCATGAAGGATAAACTTTCTTTTGGCTTCTTCTAGCCCTATGTTTGAAGTGTGTGCGTACAGTTGTAGTGCTTTATCAATTTAAAAATCTTAAACATGCTTTCAACATGACTAAAGTGTTTGATCATCATTAAGGGAGCTGATACTGCCACACAGTAACATGGCCTGAGGCAGTGGATTATGTCACAATAGTCAAGGTATTAAAGTTGCAATAGTTATGTTTTTTTACCAACATGTTTTTTCTAACTTGTGATGTACTGATGTGTGCATATTTTCTACAAGTAACAAGACACATGATGTTGTGCTGACAAATCATCATATTATAGCTATATTTTTTGATACTTGAATTCCAACAGTGTCTTTCAATTGCCAGTAATGTTGTTTTCCTTTGATTATGAGAAATAGGCATTATCATAGGCTTTCTATTCATGTCAGTCTGACATTAGACCTGGAAATCATGTATATGTCAGCATACCAAGATCAAAATTTGGTGAGTTTTTTTTTTTCCTTCAAGATGGTTTTTGACACATGCATGATTGTGGACTCAGAAAAGGATATGACATGAAGGCCTTCTTTGCAAAGACGCATAGCAGCTACTGGCTTATTATAGAATGTTCCATTTATTCATATAATACTCCTATATCTAAACATTGAGATTATTCTACTAAAGGCTGATCCAATAACTAATACCCTGACGGAGTTGTTAATACGGAAATATCTCTCGTTTTCATAGCACTAAAGTGTAAATTTGGACCACTTTAGTCCAAGGATCAACACGCGGTCATTGCAGCAAACAGACTTCCAAGACCTGATTTCTCATTTGTCCCTCTTAACAATAACTCACATTAATACAGACCCATAACCCCACTTATCAGAAAAAAAACCCAAATAATTAATCCCTCAAGTAACACCATTAAGATATTACGCAACAGATGGGACATATAACTATTTAGGCAAAATTGGCTTCATACCATCGAAAGATCCATAGTTTTGGTTTATACCACCGAAAGAGTCTGGTTCACTTAAATACCATCAAAAGTTCCCTCTTCTCCTCTTTCTACCACTCCGTTGCCCTCGTCCAACTCTCCCGTTAGTGTTCACTTTAAAAACAAAACACCTGTTAGTGCTACGTTTAGAAGTTGGTAGAACAACCAGCGGGCAACAGCTATGTAAGGAGCAGGAGCAGCAAGCGAGTGTCGGCCCTCTCCCGCCTCGACGTCGACGCCCCTGCGCTCTGGCCGCGGCTGACCATGGAGGGGATGCTGCTGCAACCGCGATGATGCCGCTGTGGAGTCTGGGTGGCGAGAAGCCCGACGAGGCCGCGGCAGACGGCAGCATGCAGGCGCCGGGACACGACGAGCTCGCCGGCTCGAGCTCCGGGCGGCGTAGGGGTCGCCCCCGCGACTCCGGGAGGGGCCAGATCCAGCCACTTTAGGTCCGAAATGCAAAGCTTCTTCCTTTATTTCATTTTGCTGCTTAGCTTCTTTTCTTGAGAAGTTATCAGATCTGCAAAAGTACGAGTAATTCTGAAATTTCTATGAGCTCTTGTTGTTCTGGTACTAGTTATTTGCAAATACGGGGAGCCAAACCACTAGTAATTTGCATTTGTTTGCGGCGGACGGCAGCACTTTAGGTCCCCAAATCTTCCATTTTGCTGCTTAGCTTCTTTTCTTGAGAGGAGGTGGGGGGTACTACCGCCAGGGATCACCTGCGCCGCCACCAGGGAGACGACCGCACGTCCTGGGAGGTTGGGAGTTGGACGATCGCGCCTGCTGATCGAAGGACGTTGGAGCCACAGCGATCTCGCCAGGAAACTGGATTGCGATCTCACCACAGGCCGGCTGCGGCGTTACGAGCACTAACGGGAGTTGGATGAGGGCAACGGAGTGGTAGAAAGAGGAGAAGAGGGAACTTTTGATGGTATTTAAGTGAACCATGCTCTTTCGGTGGTATAAACCAAAACTATGAATCTTTCGATGGTATGAAGCCAATTTTGCCAATTATTTAAAGCGCAACAAAGCGATTAGGGGTATCATCCACAACGCAGATCATTAGCATACTGAAACTGAAGTGCTCTAGTAATCTGAATAGATGGTGGTCAGCTTTGAACAAGAGAATGTAGTGATGAGTAAAACCTTCGTGAGGCTCGCCGTGCCCTCCGATTTGAGACGACTCCTCGCGGTGGTGCTTCTTCTTCTTCTTCTTCTTGACTCCGCCTTCCTTCACATCTAACGCTTTCCCCTTCAGCTTCAGCTTCCCACCAACGACGTTCTGGTACTCCGACATCTGGCTGCGGCAAGACCCAGGGGCGGATTCTCAGTAGAGTTGATGGCTAATTATTCAACCAAACATAGATGCAGATGGACCGAGGGGGGGAGGCGTACATGGAGAAGCCGGGGAGACACGGCGGCAGCAGGTGGTTCGACGACGCGAAGGAGAGGGCGGGGGCGACAAGAATCAAAGAAGGAGACTAGGGATTTGGGATCGGAGGGGAAGGGGATCGAGGAGGAAGCGGAGGGTCGGTCGGTGGGCTGGTCATAGGACCCAGTGGGCCGGTACAGAGAAACGGGTGACCTCCAGAGGTGTCCAACGGACCGGCCCGGTTCAGCCAGGTTCCGGCCGTTTGCTTCGTTTACTGTAACCGAACCGAACCGGGCCGGCTAGGTTTTATATGGGGTGGTTTATTTTAATTAAAAAAATCACTTTTACCTAGTGGACGTATAACTAATTGAAACAGTTGGTTTAGCCTATTGGAACAATATTTTTGGCCTGTTGGAGCAATTAGTTTAGCCTATTGGAACAATATATTTTGGCCTGTTGGAACAATTAGTTTAGCCTATTGGAATAATGAGTCTAGACTCCCGGAACAATCTGTCTTGTCTGCTGGAACAATGAGTCTAGCCTCTCGGAACAATCAATCTTGCCTGCTAGAATAACTTTTATACATGTTGGAACAATGTATTTGGTCTGATGTAATAATAGGCTAACCCAATTGAAACAATAGACTAGACCCAATTGGAACAATATGTCTTGTTTAATGGAACAACTTGTATACTTATTGGAACAATGTATTTGGTCTGCTGGAACAATAGACTAACCCAATTGAAACAATCTGTATAGTCTGATGGACCACAACTTGTATACCTACTGGAACAGTCTATCATGCTTGCAATTGAAATATTTAGTTTAGCCTATTAAAACAATATGTTCGGGTTGCTGAAACAAATAATTTTGGCTATTGGAACAAGTAGTTTTGCCATTCGGAACAATTTGGTCTATGGAAAATAAAAAAAAGTATTTAAAATGAGTTAATTGTGATTTTAGATGAATTATGAAATTTATTCTATGCATTTCGGACTCCAGATGAAATGGATACAAAAATGAGAAATTTAAATAGGCAAAAATGAAACGCACTTTTTTTAGTCGCTGTGTTGAATGGCCATGCAAACGAGCCAAAACTTTATGATTTTTTATTGATTTTTGCATCTAGTCGTCCATGCAAACGCTGTGTTGAACAGCCATGCAAAACGCTGTGTTGATTTTTATTGATTATTGTGTTGAACGGCCATGCAAACGCTGTGTTGAACGGGCATGCAAAGCGAGCCAAAACGGCCATGCAAAGCGCTAATCACGCGGCCTGGGCGGGTGCGCGAGATGCTGCGTTGCTGGGCCGCGGGCGTCCTACGCGGTCGGACGTCCGGACGGAAGCATTACTGAATTGTTAATCCAAAAACTATTATTTCTGACAGAAACTTTTGACAGCCTATAAAGTTACGAAAATGCTCTCCGAACAGCCCAGTACCGTGCGTCCAGCCTCCAGCACACACTGTAGCGACTAGAAAAAACATGCGTTTCATTTTTGCCCATTAAAATTTCTCATTTTTGTCTCTATTTCATCTGGAGTCCGAAATGCATAGAACAAATTTCATAATTCATCTAAAATCCTAATTAACTCATTTTAAATACTTTTTTATTTTTTTATTTTTAATTATTTTTCATTAGCCAAATTGTTTCAACAGTATATACAGATTGTTTCAAATAGGCTGAACTAGTTGTTTCAGCAGGCTAGACATATTGTTCCAATAGAAAAAACTAATTGTTACACTTTGATAGACATATCGTTCCAGTATGCTAAACTAATTGTTCCAGCAGGCCAAAAATATTGTTCCAGTAGGCTAAACCAATTGTTTCAATAGATTAGATAGATTGTTCCAACAGGCTAAACTAATTGTTTCAACATGCTAGACATATTGTTTCAATAGACCGTACAAATTTCTTCATCAGCCTAGACAAATTGTTTCAATAGGCTAAACTAGTTGTTACAGTAGGCTAATCTAATTGTTTCAATCGGCCAAAAATATTGTTCCAATAGGCTAAACCAATTATTTCAACAGACTAGATAGATTGTTCCAACAAGCTAAACTAATTATTTCAACATACCAGACATATTGTTCCAACAGGCTAAACTAGTTGTTTCAACAGGGTATATATATTGTTCCAACAGGCTAAACTAATTCTTTCAACATGCTATATATATTGTTCCAATAGGATAAACAAATTGTTTCACTTGGTTGTGCATCCACTAGGTAAAAGTAATTATTTCAGCAGGCTAGTCAAACAGGCTAAATTAATCGTTTCATTAGGATAACAAATTGTTTCAGTAACTTTTATATATCAACACTGGTCTTGTTTTGTTCGTAAAAATGCGAGGAACGCAGCCGGTTCGTACATTGGAGCAACCAGTCAAAATCTATGGCCATCGAAAGAGAAACCGAAAGGAATATTTTCGCTGACATCATCGCTGATGTCATCGCATGCGTGCAAACAGGGGCAGCTTTTTCTCATTTCCGCAAGAGCGCATGTGTTGGGCTGGGCCGAGGCGGCGTCCGACGCGGACGTCCGTCCCCAAGTCCACGCCATAAAGTTATAAAATAATTATTTTAGAGACGGTAATAAAAAAATTTAAATCTCCATACATTTGCTGCGCTACTATATAGCGCGTAGCGCTAATGTCTTCCCGCGATGGCCACGTCACCCAAAAATCCTCGTCCGTCGGATCGCGCCGCGTGCCATCCGTTTAGCCCGTTCGATTGTGGCCCTCCCGGGGTGACGGGTTTGCAAAAAAACCCTCATAGTTTCTGATTTTCTATTCGTCGCCTCGTACACTCGCACTGGGTCCTTTCCAGCCTATGTTGTTTTTCGTTCGCCCCTCAGATATTTTCTCTCTTTTCAGCGATGCCCTTTTTGGCTTTATAGATAGACCTGGAGTTGTGAGAAAATTACCCACCTTTGCCACTCAATATAACTCGGGCCACGCCTCGCGCCCTTGCCCTAGCTTCGCGCGCCGCCTCCCCCTGCTCCCCAACCCGCACCCGCCTCCGCCTTGGAGCGCTGTCGACCCTCCTCTTCCCCGGCGACGGCTCCGAGTGCCGCCGGTCTTCTATGCCGCCGCCGTCGTCAGTAGCTCCCCCCGGCGCCGCCCCGTCTCCCCCGCAGCCTGCCCCCTAATATCTTTTCGTAGTTATTGTGGCTCCTTGGTTCTGCAGTCCTCCGACCTCACCGTCCGCGGAATTGATGAATCATCACTACATCTTGGACGTAATGATACCTACAAAGGTATTGTTAGCTTGTTCTGCATTTTTATGTATTATACTTCCCGTTTTGCTTGGGCTAATATCATCTGTTTGTATAACTATAAAGCACTACGTCTCTTGGCTTGTACTACCTCCGTTTTTTTTTATTTGACGCTTTTGACTTTTTGACACGCCTTTGACCATTCGTCTTATTTAAATTTTTTTTGTAAATATCATTTATTTTGTTGTGATTTGTTTTATCAATAGAGGTACTTTAAATATGTCTTATTTTTTTACAACTTTGCACAAAATTTTTGAATAAGACGAATGGTCAAAGACGTACCAAAAAGTCAAAGACGTCAAATAAAAAAAAACGGAGGGAGTACAAAATTTACAAAACAAATTTTTATTTAATTAATTAAATTAAAACCAAAAAGAACAAGACCTTTTATCCTTTCCTCCCTCTATTTTGCTATTTTCGATTATATAAACCAAATTTAATCCCTTTCCCATCTGATTTTCCTTGGGAATGATCGGATAACCCTGCCAATAGATAAGAGAGCAGGAGAGAGACCGTGATACTGGAGGATGAGAGCTATCTTTGCGAGCGCCTTTAGTTGAGGATGGGAGCTATCTCCGCGAGTGCCTTAAGTCGTCCACAACGGCAGTAATGCCGCTCATTTTTCTCACTCTCACATATCCCCTCATCTCTTTCCATCTCCTTCCGCCTCTTCTCTCTAACGACGGAGACAGTGGCTCACGGTAGCAGCGGTAATGGTTGCCTCTCCGGGGACAATGGCAGATGAGGTTGCCAGTAATGAGGCCACCATCCCTCTCTTCTTCAGCCTACATTTTCTATCTGGCGGCGGCTCACGACAGGAACAACATTGGTGGCGGCAGTTGTCGATACCGCCGTCCATCACCCCTTCAGAAGTACGAGTAGCGGTGATGTGGAGAGGGATGGTCGATGCAACGATTAGTAAGAGAGGCAATGCTCGAGATGCTTCCGGCCAGTGGAGGTGCACAAATGCGGCATTCAAAGTTGTGACGGTGTCATGCAAGAACCAGTCACGACACTAGCAACAAATGCGTGCTACAATGACGAGCGACGATACGTTGGCCAGTGGAGGAAGAGTGGTGCGGTGCGGGAGTAGAAAAAGGGTACAAGGGCTCTTCGCCTCCCCCATGCACTACTAAGGAGAAAATGTTCGAATTGCATAAGAATCAAGGTGCCAACGATGACGGTGCTATTCTAAAGTTTGCCATCTCTAAAGTGGTAAGCGGGTGATCAGGTCATATATGGAGAGAGTCATATACGAAAAATATCGTTGGTGTGAGGGTAGGGTTTTACGGTTTTTTTTGGTTTTTTGGAATGGTAAATTTTTTATCAAATCATTAACTAGAGGGTTGCAACAATAGAAAAAACGATTAAAAAACAACTCCACCTATAACAATAGAAAATGCTTGAGGTGACTATTCTAAATATGCTTTCTTTATGTGGTCATTATAATCTACTTGTCTGCTGCATGTCACAATAGGATCTTTTCATCTTGTTATTGGTTTCGGTTCTTCGAGGAATTAAGATTGGTACGTAGTGTAATATGCGGTTTTCTTGTTATTTTTGTTCAAGAGTATATTAAAGGAATATATGTATACATTTGTTACATATATATTACATAATTACATCCATATCTCAATATATTCGTGCTGCTTGATGTCGCTAGTTTTAAAATTTATGATATATCTGTTGATTAAATTAATTTTTTTTTTGAGTAAATGATTAAATTAAACTTGAAACCGCTGGTTTTTTCGATAGCCGCTGGGGGTTGAGGATAGAACTGATGCATGTTCATTATTCATGGTGTGTTTAAACAGACGAATTTGAAGGGATTAGACCCCACGTTATCACTGTTTTCGAATTCGATCCATAGCTAAGCAATGTAGTGATGGAGATATGCATGCATGTCCGATCCTTCGGTTTTTATCTTTTAACCGTCGTAGCTAGGTACATAATTAAGCTAGTTCCACGGCGGCGGGGGCTGGCGGCGGCGGCGGCGTCGACGGAGACGGCGGGTGGCAGTAGGTGCACTGGCACCCTTCAGGGACGCACACGCCGTCGCCGCGGTACGTGCGGACGCACATCTCCCTGCACGACGCCGTCTCGCAGTCGCCCGGCGGGTCCAAGACTCTCCTGCACGCGGCGGCGCTGCCCGCCTCCGCCGTCCCCGCTGCAAATTAACCAGATCACGCCGGTGAGACGATCGATCAGGATCGGGACGTACGTACTTCCTGCACGTTTGACCACGATGCGCCGCGCGTGTCATTTATGGGAGAAGCGAAATCTACTCACCTGAGGATAGAACCAGCAGCGCGGCGATGGCTGCCATCAACATCGGCCTCGTCTCCATCGACGTTTGACACCCAGGTACGTCTCTGCTAAACACTGAGTACTGCTCTACTATACTCCTACGTACCAAGCTATTAGTGGAGATCCGAGAGCTGATATAGTGAACTTGTTGCCAACCTGGCGGTTCATATCTCAATTCTCTCACAAAAAAGAGATACTACTCCATATCTCAATTCTTTATATGGATGGCAATTAATTGGATGGGATTTGTTTGAGAGTAAATTTGGATGGAATTGATCGCCTCGCCTCTATCATGAATGCTAGCATTAACGTGCGTAAATACGGAGATTAATGCGCTAATTGCATGAGATACACTCCATTAATCTGCCGCGAGTGGGAAATGGAAGTTACCAAGTTAGCTTGCGTATGGGCCGGGCCCTTCTGGGCCGTGAATTCTTGCTAGGCCGTGTTGGCGTCGGGCCGGTCGGGGCCGAAGTCCATTGCTCGAGACCCGGAGTGCCCGGACACGCCCGTTTCGTTTCCTCCTTCCACCTCGCCGGCGCCGGGCGTCCGGTACACCAACCCGAACCCACAAAAGGTGGGGGAGAAAAGGAGGGGAGAGAGAGACGGAGATAGGAAAGGAAGGAGGTGAGCGCGGACGTCTCCCCCACCTTGGGCGCGCCGGGAATGGCGAGCGATTCCCTCTCCCACCGCCTCCTCCTCCCCCTCGCCGGCGTCTTCTCCGACGACGACGACGCGGAGGAGGAGGAGGATGCTGGGCTCTCCGCGACAGTATCGTTCCCCTCCTTCTGGCCGCCGTTCCCCTCCCTCCTGTCCGACTCCGACTCCGACGCGCCTTTCCCTCCCCTCGGCCGCATGGGCGGCTGCCCCGCGTCCCCGCGGGAGGATGCTTCGTCGGCGTTGTTTGGTCTCGGCTTCCATGACGAGGAGGATGAGGAATGGGCGCCGCCGGATGAGGACGGGGAGGTGGCGCTGCCTCTCTGCTGGGACTGCCTGCAGCTGGAGGACCACGACCACCAGCGGTGGGACCTAGGGGTGAGCGATGCTGACGAGTGGGAGCAGGTCGTCGCCAGAGAGGAGGCGGAGGAGGATGCCGCGGCGGCGGCAGCGGCGGTGCGGAGCCTGGAGTGGGAGGTGCTCCTTGCTGCGAACAGCCTCGGGGGCTTCGTGGTCGACGACGACGACGACGATGACGGGGGCATCGCGACGTACTTCCTCGACGAAGGCGACGACGTGCTGTTTGGGCAGCTCGCCGCGGAGGCGGAGCACGAGTCGCCGGCTAAGGGCGGGCTGCCGGCGGCGAAGGCCGCCGTGGAGGGCCTCCCTACCGTGGTCGTCGCGGAGGCCGACGCGGCCCGCGGTGACGCACAGTGCGCGGTGTGCAAGAACGGTATCGAGGCCGGGGAAGGGGCCAGGAGGCTGCCGTGCGCACACCTCTACCACGACGCCTGCATCCTGCCGTGGCTCGCCATCCGCAACACGTGCCCGCTGTGCCGCCACGAGCTGCCCACCGACGACCCCGATTACGAGAAGTGGAAGGCAGGGCGGGCCGCCGGCGGCGGCAATGCCGACGCCAACGGCGACGGGGACAGGTACGACTCCACCATCAGAATACCTTGACGAGTGCATAGATGACACTAATTTGCTTCGCGGATTAGGCGGTTATGGTGTCGCTGTTAATACTTCTGCAATTGTGTTGCAAAAACAAAATTATTTTTGATCAAGAGGAAGAGAGGGGAATGAAATCAACGCGATTTGGTGGTGTTTTTTTTCTTGTAGATGAGAATTTGATAATGTTGTGTATTTGGATGAGAATCGATTACTTTGCTTTTTCTTTACAACGAAATGCAAAAAACGAGAAAATTGAGGTGTCCTTGGCTCCTTGCTGTTTTGGAACCATTTGTTGTTGTACCTGTTATTACTGTCAGCAATGCATTTTTTTCTGGTTACCCCCCAATTGTTTTATTGTACATTTCAATCTGCACTAGTTGTCTTGTCTATATATTAAAGTAGAGTTAAACGGAGCGACCATGTTAAATCTAAAATACTAAAAATTTCCACACATTAATCTGAGAGAAAAAGAAAGATCTATACCGTTGATTACAGTCGGACCAGATTATAACGGTTTAGATTAAAAAAGTTCATATCTACCGCAAGAGATATCTAATAAAAATAAGAGTCCATACAACCACAATGCTAAAAAAAGAGTCCATAATAGCTACAATAAAAAAAAATTCAGAATAAAAAGTCTACATCCATGCAAATAAGCGGGTCACCATGTTCGTTAGAATTAATTTCAATCTGGGCGATGCAAGGTCATCTCATTAGTTGATTCCGACCAAGCACATATACAACGACAATATGTATAAATTTGACAAAACAAAAGCTAGAACATAAGGGGGAAAACCCACACAGCATACTTAGGAAGTTCCGAAGTTGTCATAAAGAACGTAACCAAATGGATTGATATTGAAAATCATTTGTAGAAAGATGCAAGTATTCATGTCATGCGCCAATCTGTTTCTTGGTTCTTCATCTGCATAAGGAATGGTTGGCGCTTAGCAGGAACAAAGACATCCCATGCCTGTAGTCTGTAGACTTTTGACCTTGGAAAAAAAACACTTGTCTTATTCGAAGTTTAAAGGATTTTTTTCATGCATGCCATTACGAAGTTCGCTTATTTCAGATATGCCATCGCAAAGTCGATATTATTATAGATGCCACTAGATTTGCAATAATCTATCACAGATGCCATTCTCGGGATTTTCTAGAGTTTTTTGTGTTTTACGCGAGCTGAATACATCAAATACGATTAAAATACGGCCTCCGACACATGGGCCCTACCTGTCACCCTCTCCCCTCCTTCTTCCTCCTCCTTCCTTCTTCCTCCCATCTCCAACTCCGACGGCGGCGGCTAAGGCGGAGGCACGACGGCGGCGCGACGGCTGTGGTTGGCGGCGGCGCTTCGGCGGTGGCGGCTGGTGGCGGCGCACCGGCGGCTTCAGGGCGGCGGCTTTGACGGTTGCGCGATGGCGGCAGTAGGCGGCGGCGAGCTCCGGCGAGAACAGTGAAGAGGAAGGAGGAAGGAG
Organism: Raddia distichophylla; assembly: GCA_005191435.1. Taxonomy (NCBI): domain Eukaryota; kingdom Viridiplantae; phylum Streptophyta; class Magnoliopsida; order Poales; family Poaceae; genus Raddia; species Raddia distichophylla. The sequence goes on along the minus strand of SPJY01027863.1, from coordinate 2,220,009 downwards.
GAGGAGGAGGAAGAAAGGGCTGAGTGTATGACGTGCCGGTCCCACATGTCAGGGTGTATTTTTGCCCATATTTTGATCGTATTTAGTGTATTCGGCTCGCGTAAAACACAAAAAACCTTAGAAAATCCCGAGAATGGTATATGTGATATATTATTGCAAATCTAGTTGCATCTATAATAATATCGACTTTACGATGGCATGTTTAAAATAAGCGATCTTCGTAATGGCATATATAAAAAAAATCCGTTTAAACCTTGCTTTCAGAGCAACGTATCAGTTGACATCTTTGAAGGATCCCATGCATGTATCGTTTGCGTTAAAAGCACAGCTGATGTTTCAGTTTACATATCCCATGCATGTATCGTTTGCGTTAAAAGCTTTAGCACAGCTGATGTTGCTTAGCGGGCAACTTACGTGGTTGCTTATGTGCTATGCAACCTTTAAGAATTAGACTATGTGGTACTACCTCCGGTCATAAAAACAAGTCGTCGATGATTTTTGCACATGTCTTTGACCATTCGTTTTATTTAAAACTTTAGTGCAAACATATGTAAATATAAATCATGCTTAAAGTATCTTTAATGATAAAACAAATCATTATAAAATAAATAATAATTTACGTATTTTTTTGAATAAGATGAATGGATAAATGCGTGTTCAAAAGTCTATAGCGACATGTTTTTATGATTGGAGGGAGTAGTTTCTTACAATGTTATTTGCCCATGACACAAATTGAAGGAATAGATGCATCATCACCCATTGAGGATTGTTCTTTTTGATGATTTGAATTGAAGATTTAAGAAAGGAGGGTCTCCCAGCCTCTGGTTCCAGTTTCAATCTGCTCATCGCTGCAGTGTTTCTTTTTGAGCAAAATCGCTGCAGTGTTCCATTCCGATTTCCGCAAATGCTGGGCTTCTGCTTCCGCTTCTGCTTCTGCTGCGGCGGCGGCGGCTGATGATGATGTCTCGTGGAAAGGACGATTCGATTATATAGGTGCCTTGTGAGTGCAGCCTGCTCAGTGCGGTGCGGCGAATCCTCGCGAGTTTTCCGTAGCTTGGAAGCAGGGGTTCTTCCTGAGTTCCTGGCCGGGCACATGGCTGGCAGCCGTAGGAAGCCGGCTGGTATGATGGGAGAATGGAATCGATCCCACGGACCCATCTATCGCCTCGCGTAGCTTTGCTTCGTCGCCTACATCGTCTACCGACTGCCGCGACCACGGGAAGAATTTGATCGCCTGATGCGCGACCCTTGTTGATGTAAATACAAATACAGGTTCGTCGCACTCGTGCAGCTTCCTTTCTCATGCCTGCCCCCTTCGTTTATCTGACAACGGAACTCGGGAACTGGCATTGCTGTGATTTTGCTCCGAGTTTTTTTGGACGCGTATATATATTCCATTATACTCCCTCCGTTTTTTTTATTTGACGCCTTTGACTTTTTGATACGTTTTTGACCATTCGTCTTATTTAAAAAAATAGTGCAAAGATGTAAAAAAATAAGACATATTTAAAGTACCTCTATTGATAAAACAAATCACAATAAAATAAATGATATTTACAAAAATAATTTGAATAAGACGAATGGTCAAAGGCATGTCGAAAAGTCAAAGGCGTCAATTAAAAAAAACGGAGGTAGTAATATTTTTTATGCTCATAGTTTTCTTAGTTTTGGTCGACCTATCTTTAAAAAAAATTGAAAAAAGGTCTGCGGTGGTTAGAGGTGGCAAAGAGGCTATTTTCTCGATGGGGAGTGCCTCCCCGTTCTCAGCCTTTAAGATAGCTAGATTTTTCCGCTCCCTATCCCCGGTCATGGGAAGCATTTCTCCTTGTCCCTGTCCCCGATTAGGTATTCGGGAACCTGGTGGGTATAATTCCTTGTCGGGTGGCGTGCGGTGGGTTGTGGCATGCAATACACGCCCCCGTAGAAGCATGCCCATTTAGCAAATGTTGGGGCCTATCCAGCTGGCGGTAAAAGCCTGCCTAGTAAGAGAAGACGACTGTAAGCGGCGCAGAGACGCTGGTCGGGGAACACCCATGACGGCAATAGATTGGACGTCAAGCCTAGGACGCGTCCAGGGCCGCAGAGGCGAGGGCGACGAGCAGCACGAGGAAGATGGCGCCTGGCTGGTCATCGTCAGGCGGCGACCGTGGCGATGTGAGCCGCTGGGCACTATTGGGAGGATGGGGGAATTGAGGAGGCAACGTAATGATTGGAGGATATTGCTAGCATGTGAGAGTGGGTGCCACCGATTCTCCGTGGCATAGGATTTCCTTCTTATGGTGGTGTACGTTATAACTCTCCTTCTAACAATGTGCTATCCCTCGATCACTCCAATCAATAGGCCTAATAACTCTTTTCTAAAAAAGAGAGACTTAAGAATAGATCTATAACATGAGAGAAGCGAGACTTTACACAACATCTCCTTCGGCGCAGATCGTCAGATTTCTTCATTAGAAGTTTTACCATAAAACTCGCATAAGAGCAAGGATCTAATCTATTCTAATATGAGAAAGAATTCATAATATATTTTAATTTATCTCTATCACCCCCTCAAATGCGAGGCTTACACAATAGCTTTTTATTTGAAATAGAATAAGCTAAAAAGAAAAATACCCTCTCAAATGTAAAGTATATAGCATTTCATTTGAACAAAAATACACTACAAAAATTCCGAAGTCGACATCTTCAACTGTCGTCATGGTCATCATAGCCATCAATCACAAACATATGTCATAATCCATAAAGTGGGCCTCTTATATGGTGGTCACAAATTGTAGCCCAAAAGATGACAACATAGAAGAAATGTAACAGCACAAATAAAAAGGCAAACCTACAACCAAATAAAGAAACTACGCAAAGATGAAAGATGGACATAAATTTGTGGACTCACATGGTACGGATGAACTCAAAGGATGACAGATTAAATTGATCGATACAACGAAAAAACAACTACAGAGCTAAAAAGGCTCGTGTAGAAGCAGCAGCAACATCAGAGAACTCCAAGAGGCGAGCAACAAAGTGTCACTACTACGCAAATGGCCTTTAGTTTCGATTGGGAACAGGTTTTAGTCCAGGTTTCTCAAATCGAGACAATAAATTCGGGACTAAGGCTATCTCCAACAGGCTTCCTCTACCCTAAAATAGGGGACGAATTCTTCCTCTATGTGCTTCAACAACGTTCCCTATTTCGTTCCCTAAAATAGAGAATTTCTCTCCATTCCCTTATATATAGGGATTCTCTCTCCTCCCCCTAGAGATTCCTGTTAGAGAGAGTCTAAAGGCATGTAGTCTTTAGTCCCGGTTCCCCCAATCAGAACTATAGCCACTGAAATATCTAAAAAATATGACGAACTCAAGATTCGAACCTAGAACCTCATGCCACTATGTGACACTCCACTCACCCTTCCAACCAACCAACTCACCCATGCATATTGATTAGAGTAAGATATGCATTCCTTTTGAAGTTTGCTGGAACGAGCATTTAGTACCAGTTCGTAATACGAACCGGTACTAATGAACCCATATCAGTACAGATTCGTATTACGAACCAGTACTGATGAGTCTGTGCGCCAGCTGGCCTGTACCCGCATGGAAAAGGTATCTTTACTGTTGCCTCCGACCGAAACTCAAAGTCTAAAATTGCTATTGTTGCTACGAATCGGTACTGGTGCACTATCAGTACCGGTTTCAATTCAATCAGCACTGATGTGCCGGTAAATTAGATCATTTCTCTAGTAGTGTGTATCGATAAAGCAAAGCACAATGCATCGATAGTGTATATGAGAAGCGTAGATAAGACACATAAAGCCTAGGTAACTAAGCGCAAATGATCTACTGTATTATAAAATATGATAAAAGTCCTAATATATTACTCTCTTTGTCTATTTTTGTAAGGCATATTTTGATTTGAGAGTCTTTAAGGATAAATTTTGACCGTTCAATTTCTCTATTATATATTATCAAATGCCACAAAATAATATTATATCAAAAGCAATTTATAAGAGAAAATTGCACTGTAGCTCCCGGAACTTGTAACAAATTGCACGAAATCCCCTAAACTTTGAAATTGCTTTCTCAGCTCCTGGAATTTGTCTCCGTTTGCACCATTAGTCCTGGGCCGTTAGGATCCGTTAGAAATTCCGTTAAACGGTGACGTGGCGCCCACGTGGCCGTTAAGTGCTTACGTGGCGCTGATGTGGCCCCAAAAAATCCGAAAAAATTGAAAAAAAAACCTTAAAAAAATTATAAAAAAACATAAAAAACCAAAAATAATTCACAAAATTCATCAAAAATCCAAAAAATTAATAAAAATGCAGAAAATTCAAAAAAAAAATAAAAAAATATAGAAAAATTTACGAAACCTGGAAAAATCAAGAAAATTCATAAAAAATAATTTATGCACTAGTTGCGAAGAAAAAGGGAACAGCCCTACTAAAAATGCAGTTTATTCCTTGAGGAAGAGTTGCATGATATTATCAGGCGTCTCCCATCAGATAAGGCTCCGGGTCCTGACGGCTTCATAGGGATTTTTTTCAAATCTTGTTGGGAGATAATTAAAGTTGATCTCATGGCAGCTTTTCAGGATCTTTGGCACTGCAAGGCGGATGGGTTCCGGAGTTTGAACTGTGCCCATATCGTTCTGTTGCCGAAAGGACAGTGTGAACCAAGTGTCGCCGCTTTTAGGCCGATAAGTCTAATCCACAGTGTTGGCAAGTTGTTCTCCAAGCTACTTGCGAACAGGTTATCCAGGCACCTACAGAATTTGGTTTCCCCAAACCAAAGTGCTTTCATTAAAGGGAGGTCCATCCAGGATAACTTCCTTTGGGTAAGGTCGACCGTCCAAAATCTCCATAGGAAACAGGTGCCATCGCTGCTAATGAAGTTGGACTTGCAAAGAGCCTTTGACTCTGTAAGTTGGGAGTACCTTCTTGAAGTCCTACAGGCCTTTGGTTTTGGCCAGCGGTGGAGGGATTGGTTGGCAATTCTGTTAGGGAACGCCACCTCTCAGGTTTTAATAAACTCAGTGCCAGGTAGGTCCCTGGCTCATCGCCGAGGTCTCAGACAGGGTGACCCACTTTCGCCGATGCTCTTCATCCTTGCCATGGAGCCGTTGGCTCGCCTTTTTCACTTGGCACATCAAAGGGGTGTTCTTCGGCCTATCACGCAGAATCTCGGTAACCTTACGATTTCGCTGTACGCAGATGATGTCATGGTGCTCGTCAGGCCAGATAGGTTGGAAGTGCAGGCTGTTACCCAGATCTTCAATGTTTTTCAGGGGGCCTCAGGCCTTGCAGTGAATTGGGCCAAAAGTGAGGTTTTCCCGATTAGATGGGACCACCAAGCTGGCAATTGGTTGCAAAGCGAAATCCAGGCACAGATAAATAGTTTTCCATGCAACTATCTAGGTCTGCCCTTGAAACCCACAAAAATTAGGAAAAACGAAGAGATGCGTATCGTTGAGAAGGTAAGGTGTAGGTTGGCGACTTGGAAGGCCAAGCTCCTATCCAAAGAAGGTCGCTTGGTTCTGGTCAATTCAGTCCTAACCTCGATGATTGTCTACCACATCATGATCTTCGAGCTAAGCGGTTGGGCAATTAAAAAGATCGACAGAATCAGGCGGGGTTTTCTTTGGAGCGGAGAGGAGCAGTGCCATGGCGGCAAATGCCTGGTTAACTGGCCAACGGTGTGCAGGCCAAAGGAGTTAGGGGGGCTTGGCGTCAAAGATATAGGTCGCTTTGGTCGTGCATTGCGACTCCGGTGGCTTTGGCATGAGTGGGATCTCCATCCAAAGCCTTGGTTTCGGATGAATTCTTCGTGGTCTTCCGCGGATATCACGCTCTTCCGAGCGGCGACCGAGCTCAGTCTGGGGGATGGAACTAGGGCTTCCTTCTGGAACTCGCCTTGGTGGAATGGCTCACCTCCAAGCGAGGTTGCTCCTCGCTGTTATTGGCTAGCGCGAAAGGACGACATTTCGATTCATGAGGCTCTAGCTGATGGCCGTTGGATGTTTCCCCTAACAAGAATCTCTACCACCGAACAGATCCAGGAGTTCACTGCCCTTTGGTCTGCGGTGCAGCGGCTCATCCTTCTGCCCAACACACCTGATGCAGTTCGTTGGAGGTTCACCGACTCGGGAAGGTACTCGGCCAAGTCTGCATATTCTCTGCAGTTCGTTGGTTCTTCTCAGGAGCATCGCTACTCTCGCATTTGGAAAGCAAAGGTGCAAAGGAAGTGCCGTTTCTTCTTCTGGGTGCTCATTCGTGGAAAGCTCTACACCGCGGATCGTCTGGTCACTAGAGGGTGGCCATGTAATCCTTCTTGTGTTCTTTGTGGTGAGGCTGTTGAAAACCACAAACACCTGTTTTGGGAGTGTACATTCGTTCGGCAGATTTGGCATGGACTAGCGTCATCCTTTGGTTCCACCAAAGTTGACGCGGCCACAGTTGAGTCAGTTGGTACTTGGTGGGACAACCTACGGGGAAGCAAGCTGGTCAGACGCACTGATGATGGTATCATCATTTCCATTTGTTGGCATATATGGAAGGAACGGAATGCCAGGATTTTCCGTCACGAGGACTGCTGGCCAGATGATGTCCTGGCGAAAATTAGGAGAGATTTATCATTAGGATAGAAGTTGTTCTCTAGCCGAGGTTGGTGCTTGAGTGCGGGAGGTTGCCCGCGTTGAAATGTTTGTCTCCTGTATTCACTTCCTCTTTTAATGAAATTAGGCATCTCGCCTTTCTTCGAAAAAAAAAAAAATGCAGTTTATGTAGTGAGGGCTCTGGCTAATGACAGAAGAAACTTGCTGTCCGCACAATGACACAAATTAATGCTCAAATCTTTTCTGAAAAGGTCGGAGCAACTTTCTAGCTGGGATTTTGTAAAAAAAAATTCACAAGTGCCCTTTTCTTTTGTTTTATAAATGAAAAATGAAATAAAAAGAGAGACACTTCCAGTTTGATGCCTACACTTTGCACACAAAGGACAACTTTAGGATCTAGCAAGCAGATTAACTAGAGGACCGCAACACTAGTCGTGGATCCTCGAGGATAAACAATGCGATTTTAAGTATCATGGGGAAAGCGAAAAGGAAGCAAATGCTCGACGGCGAAATTTCGTTGCCTTTTTTAATCGACATGCGCTCAAAGGTGGGCACAAGTGTTGCCACGGCGTCCACAAGTTAAAATTCACAATGAGACGAGGCAAGACGACGACGTGGGCCGAACTGGCTGAGTGCAACTCTAATCATGGATCCCCTCGTTTTATGGATGTTGAAGTTCTGAATATATATTGTGGTTGGGTCTTTTTGGTTGGCAGTCTCCGTACTGATATAAGGTTGCGATACTGAATTATATATAGTTATCGGGTAAATTCTCTCTCGCTCTCTCTCAGTTTGCTACAGTACATCATAGAAAAGTTAGTGATCATTCACTTCTTTCCTCAGGAGGAAGGCCACGAATTCCACCAAAATAGAAACAAACCACATTCATACAATCAACGGTAGATATGAAACGTACATACTTCGTGCCGACATCTTAGCACCAGAGGCAGAGATAGGATCACTAGGGGCAGCCTCCCCTGCCCCCTCCCTCTCCCAACCAAAAAAAACATGGGATTTCCCATTACCTCTACCCAAATAGTAGTTGTTTGGGACACACACCCGTGTGACAGGTGAACGAGGTTAGAACCATGTAAAACCTGGAGTAAAATGCACCATAGGTACTTAAATTTGTCCCGCGCGATCACATATGTCTCAAACTCCGAAAACCGCATTTTTTAGTGGCTAAACTTGTGTAAGTGGGACAAGGCAGATACCAAACCTATGAGGTGGCAAAATTCATTAACTTGGAAGACCATGTCACCGTATGCGTGGCAATTTTTTTGGAAATTTTTTTAAAAAAATTAAAAATCAGAAAATCATTAAAAAAAGAAAAACCATAAAAAGATAAAATCATAAAATATTTAAAAAGGCATAAAAAGTTCTAAAAAGATTATGGGGGAGAAACCATAATTATTCCAAAAATAAATTATAATGGAAAAACTAATATTTTTAGATTTTCCCAAATTTCTATGTTTTTTAAATCCTTTATGTTTTTATTTTTTAAGAATTTTTTTAGAGTAATTTTGCCACGTGGATAGGAGACATGGCCTTTCATGTCACTGAATTTCACTACCTAATGGCTTTGGGACATGCCCTGTCTCACTTACACAAGTTTAGCCATTGGAAAAATGTGTTTTTCTGGAGTTTGGGACCTATGTGATTGTGCGGGACAAATTTAGGTATCTACAATATAGTTTACCCTAAAACCTATGCTAGCTGGAGCAAAGACCACACCGGGTGCTTGGTTCGATGAAGACCTATCATGTGAGACGAAGTAAAGACGACCTCAATGCCAACCATGCGGAGCAAATTGGAGATAGCACGACAAAGCTAAGTAGTCACCTCACCCTCTACCTAAAGGCACTTGCTTCGCGAAGGCCTACACCCGCGAGGTGAAAGCGATGGCAATGCAAATGGTGGCCTCATGTAGCAATGCCGTTGCATCCCCGAGGAGCAGAGAAACTCGCCATGGGAGCCAAAGAATTTAGTGGAACAAGAAGTACCATGGGAGTTTGCTACATGTGAGAAAGTGTATCATTGGATGCTTTTCTCAGGGATAGGCTACAACGGTGTATCCGATGTGAATTTTCTTTCATAATCCTGCTTTATTATGACGATGGGAGAATAATTCAGTCCTCTTACATTGTAATATGCTTGCGCCGCTAAAGAGGATAAAGTAAGGACGTGATGGCAACTAAGTAGCAATGAGATCCTAGATCTTCTAGGTTTTTCTTTTTCATGGGCATTTATATGTGGCGTAGTGTGAGACTTAGGTATAAAATGGGGAGTGAGCACCTCTAAATGACAAGAAAATCATTCGAAAGAAATATCCATAAAAAAAATTGGCTTCTAGAGTCATGTCTCTCGTACAAGGCTTTCCTCGCTAGCTCACCCATTGCTTTGTTAGGCTTTCGACCGATGGCCGCTAGAGGGTACCTACAAGCAGGGTCTGATCTACAGTGTTGGCATCGGGGTCAAGCGACCCCGATGTTTTGGACAAACCTTTCTTGTCTATTACTATCTTATTAGTATATATACATATAAACCTATAATTTGAAGCTTAAAACTAGTGTTTTAGTGTTAAAATGACTCAACGACCCCCAATGATTTTTTTTTGTATCTGCCCCTGCCTACAAGTATGTTGTCCGGCACTTGTTCAGTAGGTTATACAATCTCAGTTGGATGTTTCAGCGTTTCGCTATCAACGATTTATTTTTAAATAAACAACTGTTTATAGTCTTACCTCCAAGATATAAGCTACCACTAGACACTGGATCATCAAGTAAAATGATTGGGCAGGATCCATCCCAACCCTGATACCGATCAGGAAAGGGCTGATTTCTAACAAAGTTTTTCTCGTGTTGATTCCTATTTCTAGGTGTAGTGCTTTTCTCTCTATACTGCCTATTGGTACTCTTTATTCAGAATCCCTCTATTTATTCTTTTGCTTGTTAATGATGTTGGAGAAAGCAATCCATAGATTGATTTATATTCTTCGTCCCTCGCCCATAAAATTGATTCCATCCATGCAGCTAAAAGGTTGCAAGGCCAGCCTGAAACCAGCCCGGCCGCGCGAACCAACCGGGCCCCCGCGCCACACGGCCGGCCGGCCGGAGAGCGACGGCCACGTACGGCGCGAGGACGTAAAATGAGCGTCCCGTCCGAGAGCGACGCGGCAGCGAGCGAGCGAGCGGGGAGAAGCCGGACACCATGAAAGCGGCGGGCACGAGCGCCGGCGCCGGCACCGGCACCGGCCGCCGCGCGCACTCGCCGATTTCGGGGGCGGATCCGTGGCGGTGGCGCTCTCGCGGCGGGCGTCAGCGACAGCGACAGCGATCGAGGGGACGATGCGTGCGTGCACCGGTGCACGTCTCGTCTCGAGCTCGACGCAGCGAGCATTAGCGCGTGCGTGCATGATTAGCCAATGATAATGATGGTGCTGCCTGGGTGCTTCGTGCTTAGCCAAGTAAAGCG
>SPJY01027863.1:2167434-2207434 GCA_005191435.1 Raddia distichophylla | reverse complement strand
GCCCCCGGAGCGGCACGACCGGTGGTGCCCCGTGCCCCTCCGTGGCCGGCAGGAGAAACCAGCGCCCGACGCCGACCACCACCGCGGTCGTGCACTCGCGCCCGCGCCACCACGATCGTTGGCTCCCGCGCGCGCCGTCGCGGGCTCTAGCTACGGGCGGGGTGCGCCGCGCGCGTGGTGTGGGAGCGTGATGCACCGCATGGGTGGGAGGGATACGGGCGCTGACGCTTCGCGATCCTGGGGGCCGGGGCTGTCGCTCCCGCGTCGCTCCGCCTCCCTCGTCGCTTTATTTCGTTTCGGCTTGCTGCCGCGATTTGCTGTCCCTGGTGCAGGCTAAAAAAAGGGGCTTGGTCTGGATATGCACGGGTGACCGACCAGCCTACGCTATAGCCGCACACGCGTGTCGCTGGGTAGTTGGTCGTACGGCCGTGTGCTCAGATAATTTGCTGTTACCAGAAGGCCGTGTAACGGTGTAAAATCTCATGTGTACAAGAAATGGTGCAGGTCATATCTCATGTGTTTGTCGTATCTGGTGTTACAGCGGGAAACCATAAATCTGAGGCTTTGTTCTTTTTAGCTTAATAGCTTAACGGATTAACAGCTTAACAACTTATCTATGTTTTAAAAAATATATATGATTTGAGTTTTTTAAATCTATTTTTTCGTTGTTTCGAAGGTGAGTTCTAACGCTTTAAAAAGCAAGTCAAATGAAATGGATCTGATTCTCGAGACTACCTTCAAAGGCTCTTGAAATTCAGTCATTTCAATCGTTCAGCTATTCAACCATTCAGATCAGCTCAAAAGAACATGACCTAAATCATCTGTCAGTTGTCACTGTTAAGGTAGATGTAAGTACGTAACTATTAATTACTCCCTCCGTTTCAAAATATAGGGCATATAAATTTTTGTCACGGTCTTCAAAGTATAACTTTGACCGTTAATTTCTTTCAAAATATGTCATTAGCAACTACAGAACTAAGAGCATGGCCAACAGCCCTTGTATAGCTGCCCGCTATTACTGTTGCTACAGTTACTCGCGTGGCTAGGGAGCTTGGGAGAGGCATGGCTAGGCCTGGAATTTGAATTTCCCGCCCATTGCTACAGTGCTCGCGCAGTGATGCAGGGGCTGTTGGCCATGCTCTAACATCATATCAAAGTACTTTTAACTACGAATCTAAATATATTACATGCATATACTAAAACATGAACATTTTTGCTTAATTATTAGTCAAAGATTACAAACATTGACTTTTGAAAAAACATGCACGTCCTATATTTTGGAACGGATGGAGTATTAATTTAAGCTTAATTTAGATCGCCCAAACACAATTAATCCATTATTCATCTGCATTTATATTTCTTCTTTTGCATTGGCTAGAGTGTTAGGAGACCAGATCGACCAGAGTTAAACCCCTATTGATCATGCTCTTAAAAGGTTGCACCAATTGGTTAGTGTTGGAAATTTAGCTTGTGGCTCACAGACTCGACTTATTTGGAGACAAGCACAAACCTAAGCCATGGTGAGCCTCCTTTTCTAGCCCGGTCTAAAAACAGATATAAACCAAACTAACCATAGTTCATTTAGTAAGCCTTGTCGCTAACCTTGGCATCACCGTGGCCTTAATCTCCTTATTCCAATTCCCAACTAGCAACCCTGTTCTCCCGATCGCCATCCTCCTACATAAACACGCTTCTCCCATGTCACATGCAGCCACTCGCCTTGGCCCTCTTCCCTCGGGAGGATTACACGACAGTGTGCGTGTGTATAGTTTATCACGAGTTCGAGCCGAGCCACCTTCCTAGCTCAGCAATCTAAACGGACTGAGCCAATTCAAAAGGTCGACCGAGCTAGATTGGCTCATTTCAACTCAATTTAGTTCTGCTAAGAAAATATGGACCATGTAAATTGCAGGATTGGTTCTCCAAAATTTAATGTCTTAGTGTGATGGTTGCTAGATTAAACGATTAAGAAACATGGTTCAAAATCCCCTACATCTCTCCCAAAATTTAATTATGTCATGTTAATGGGAGCATGCATCAGCTAGCAACACCTTTCATTTACGCATGGATGTGCTTGTGTTAATGGTGCGCTTTGCATGTACGTAACAATGCTCATGAAAAAGGAATTGGGGGCATTGGCCATGAGAGTTGCATCAATACGTTCTTCAAAATTGACTCGTGGGGTCTCTCGTTAGCTATATATTGGGCCTCCCTAGTTCAGCAAGAATGAGAAAAAGAATCAGAAGGAAGTGCATCACATATAGAATAATTCTCTAATCATCAAGAGAAACGATCAAAAATAGAAGGTTGAGAGGAGAGAAAAATCAATATACAAAGTGCCGTATCACAAGGTGGGTTTGTACTCATTCACACACACAACAACTTGGTTGAATCAAATTTATGTTAAAAAATCTAAAGCTTCCACATTAATTTATTCGACCCCTACTCTTTGTTACCACTTCCATACTTAGAGGCACCAATCCACAAAAGTTAATTTAGTATTTTTCTTTGTTCCCTTTTTTTTTTCTCACCAATAGCTAGCTACTGTTAGTTGTCCATCGCCGCGCTCCGCTTGGATGCCCCACACATCAACAACGCTCTCCTCATCCACCCGACGTGGCGATGCCTAGCATGTTGTCGTGACTCCATGGATGCACGTCATACAGTCTTGCTGATGCTACAATCTCCATCATGTTGTACGACCAAATGAATCGTATGATCATGCTGCAAAAGAAACCACCTAGCACATGTTTGACATTGCTCTAAATGCTAGCCACATGCCCCATGCACCGTCACCAATGAGAATGCCTAGTTGGCTAACTGAGAGGGAAGGGAGAGACGGGGAAGAAGATGAAGGTTGTTCCATGGTTGATTGATACCTCTTGGTACCTTGTAAAGGACTATTAGTGTAGTTAGTAAATATGTCCAATGCCCATCACCCAAACTTAGCCCATCACCCAAACTTAGCCCATTACAATAGATCCAAGACCGTGAATAGTAAAATATAGGATTGTGAACAACAGCAGGACCAAGTTTAAGGTTAGCATTATACAAGCTTCAGTTCTATCCAGCTAAATGAAACTGAAAAGTAAAAACAATATTACAAAAATCTATTTAAGAAACAATATTTACGAACACCCACGATGCCGGGTCCTCGTTGTAATCTGCTCGCGTTGTCGGTTCAGGGCTACTTTGAGGTACGCCACATAGTAATTGACAGTGGGGCACACCTCTTCATCCAAATCTTTCCCAAAAGCACACCAGCCCCGTTCTTCCATGCTCATCATCAACCTGTCGACCTGTACGTGACCGTGCTGCCCTGCGCAGCGCAGCCCGCAGACCAGGTGCCTTTTGCGCGTGTGGGCGTGTGGCCGTGCGCGCGCAGACATCACCCTCGCCTAGCACCAGCTCTCCACCACCACCACCAGTCCACCACTCCCCCACGAAAGAATTCGCTCGTTTTGCCGCAGGCCCGTACCGACTACGCTCGGCGCCACCCCTAAGGTAACCGCATGGGTCCAGCCCCTCCCAGGGGGCTAGGCACGCACAGTGATGCGTGCCCTCGGCTAGGGCGGCGACAAGCTTCGACGGCGATAGGACGCGTGATCGGGCGATCCAACGGCTGAAAGATTCTGCGTCCGGCTTTGAGGGCAGGATTGGTGCGGCTGACGGGAGTTGCCGGGCGCGGATCTCCCCGTCGTATACCAAAAGGAAGAAACCAATCTTTGTGTAGTGTTGTAGCCCAAATGCCCAATGGCCCTTTCGACTTTTCACGTCTGTTTTTCTCATGGACATTCATTGATCAGGGTAGCCCGCTGCCGACTATTTCTATTTGCCCGAGCTTAAACGCTTCATCTTTATGAAGCTGTTACTCAGAAATTTTGTAGTCGCTCTTCGATACTCTCGAAGCCGGACCAATTTAACCAAGCTAAAAAGAAACTGGTTGGCCGAAATTGCCCACTTCCGTCCGTGCCGGCCTCGGTTGGTCTGACGCCACTATCCGACTGTAGCCATTAATTCTCCCGGCTGGCTATATCGTATACTATGTGGTATTGCATTGCACCAGAAGAATCCAAGGGGGGGAATGCCCATAGCCGAGAGAAGATAGCTGATAGCAAGTGTTTGTATTACCTTGTAATCACATCATAGACTGATGACGGCACAAAAGGTGCTTTGTTTTTATCTCGTCGAATTGCTTTGGCCTTTTGACTTTGTCTGTTTTCTACCCGCCGGAAAGGTGAATCGTTCGTGAAAGCAAAGAGGCCAAGTAAAACCAGACGGACGTCTTCTTTTCCACTGATCATGACACTCTTTTGCAAGGTTTTCCTTCAATCTTGTGTTCAGGATCCAAAGAGGGTACCAGGATAAGATTTCCCTGTCTTGCAAACATGACGGCCTCGGAGTCAGGACAGGGTGTAGGCCATGGAAAGAGTCCAGAATGAAGTGGGCTGCGCTAATGTATGAGATGATAATTGATGGCGTCTGGAATCTCAAATCGAATCCACTTGAATTTGACCTCTCCCGTAACTCCCGGAGCCACAATTCTGTCCTTTGCGTAGCCATTCTCCCTGCGGATCCAATTGTATTCTGGGAACGGCCATTAAAACATTTATTCCGCAGTGGTAGTGAGAAGACTGCTGATTGATTCTTCAGCCAATGGCTCAGCCCTGGAACTTTTGTCAAAGGGCTAGTAAATTCCTGATGATGAATTTCTTGACTCTAATCTCCTGCTCCACTTTCATTTTTATTTGCATTACCTGGCATAATACATCTCCATGTTCTGAACTCAAGGAGTTTGCACCTTGTTTAACGCAAAGGAGTTCGCACCTGAATCCCATAAAATATCTCAATGTTCACACTATGTCCATGTGAATGGGTAATTGGGAATCCAATAGCTATCTCAAGCAACCATTAGCGCTTTGCAAAGTAACAACTGACAAGGTAACAACATGAAGTATTAATACCGCCAAATGTGCACGATTACCTCAAAGGAGTTGGATACTTATACCGTGTACCTAGACCACATTTCAGCTCATCCTTAAGTCGTTGGCAGAAAAATGTAACTGAGCCATTAAAATAACATCAGATAATAAACATGTTACATGTAAAGTATGTGTGCCAACTCCCCATCAAGTAAAAACGAGTAAATAGATATAGGAAAATGATTGCAGTGAAAGAAAATTGTAATCAATTTGGAGTAAAGGTGGGAGAGTTGTGTTACTTGTGTATGTCTTGAGCGGCAAAAACTGACACCAAGCAACTCCAGGGGTTAGTTATTAAGAAATGGATCCAAATCCTCTTAACCTTTGGTACAACGGGTATCTGTTTTTAGTTCAAATAAAACTACTGCTGGTAGTATCTGTTGGCTGTATCATGTGTGTTCAGGACGAAATTAAATCATGGACCAAGCCAGTTAAGGATTGCCTGAACATCTGACAAAATCAATGTTTGTTCCTACAGACAAAATATGAGTTTTCTTAAACCAGCAAAAAGATTCATATTTTACGCTACCAGAATTATAGTTTAGAGAACTAGTCAACTGAAAGTCAATAAAAAAAGATATAACCATAAAAATCGAAATATTTCAGAGGTATGGTATGCCAGTTAGTGGATATGGTTTCTCTGAGTTGATGAGAAAATCAATGCCCAGTTGCCAATTGCAGAAGTGCACGTTCTCTTTATCCAATCAAAATTCCACTGGGGGCCACAATAGTGGCCATAAGACACCAACCTTAGTACCTGCCTTTTTTTTCCTTTCTGAAAGATGCTCCCATTCAGGAGCTCTACCAGAAAATGGTAGGAGCTGTTGCAGAATAAAATACCATCAAAACGTTCCTCAGAAAATCTGCTTTCAGCAAAGCATCATATTGCCACACTGTTCTCCTCTAGAAGATCGATTGAAGCCGAGAAGTCCAGAACTAGATCGTGCAAGTTCACACGTGACCCTTATTTGAAAATGATAACTTGATGATGTACCATACTCAGTACAGCGTCTGATTCATGATATAGCATTGCTTGTTCAAGGCACACATGTTAACTAGGCAACCCATTTCCCTTGAATTCACCACAAATGCCTGTCACTGTTAGCCAACTACCTTCTCTTTAAATGGATTGAGCACCTGTTGCTAGTGATGTTACTGAGGGCCCAGCACCTCATGGTGTTTGTTTGATGGCAAACGGACAGTCTTGATGGAGGTCCTTTCGGAAACACCCTTGGGACCAATACATTTAGAAAAACCAGCACAATACTAATACAATACATAATGTCCATTAAGACATTCGGTAACCTCAAGTCTCATGTATGTGGAGGCTCTTTTCCTGTCCATGGTTTCTTGTACATCCAATAAGTGCAAAAAAGCAATTTCAACATTGCAGATGTGGGTCCTGGGCATCCCCTTAATCCTTCCAGCATACTATAAATCCACCCCACTACCTGCTTGTTTTCTTTCACAAGCCTCTCCTCCCTCCATTTCATACCTCAGACTGCTCGAGTGAGCATGTACCCTGCTGAGATTGCTAGTGTTCCATACTTGTCGCCTGCAAGTGCAGGTTCTTTCAAAGCTCATTACCATGTAGCTACAAATGACTTGCTCTTCCAGTATAACAGTCTTCTGGTGCCTCAAGCTACATCTTGCCAACATGTTGTCAACATGATCCATGAAGCTAGTCTTCCAGTTGGAAACAAATCCAACTCGGACGAGTCAGATGACTATCAACGCAGCCTTGCAGAAGAGCGCAGGAAGAGAAGAATGATATCCAATAGGGAGTCCGCCCGGCGATCACGCATGAGGAAGCAGAAGCAGCTGAGTGAGCTCTGGGCTCAGGTTGTCCATCTCCGCAGCACCAACCGTCAACTTCTTGATCAGCTGAACCATATCATCAGGGACTGTGATTGCATTCTCCGTGAAAACTCCCAGCTGAGAGATGAGCAAGCCAAATTGCAGAAGCAGCTTGAGAAGCTACCTATAGAGAAAACAGAGAGTAGCATCATGAATCCTGACAGTTGAGGTGTCCAGGATTACAAGACTAGATGCTATAATATGAGAATTTAAATTAAGAGGCTTCTTCAATTTATTCTAAGGCTTTCATTTTTTGTACTTTTGCTCTATGTTGGATATTAATGTTAGCATATAGTGGTCAGTTCTTCAGTTTCTTTTACCATCTTATGTTAGATATTACAGCTCACAAGGAAAAGTAAGGAGTGCCAAGGAACCTGACAAAATTATTACTTCTACAAAAAACGACAAAAAAAATTAGTTGGGAAGGTTATACAATAAAATTTTTAGAGCGGTCAATGTCTAGTAAACTCACCACCGAGCCACCCAATTCATCCACAAATGATGAGACTAGATGTGAACAAAATAAATTCAAGAAACTCCCTATAATAAATATAGAAACCAAATTGAATAACTCACAGGAAACGCAGTAGCCACTAATCTCTTTTGGCAAAATGATAGTGATCATATAGGATATTAGGATGGTGAAATTTTTTATAAACCGTAATATACAAAATGGAGCCAGCGCACTAAGAGTAGGTTGGTGAAAACAGTAATATACTGATATTAAGTGGTAAGTGGTAACTGACACATAAAAATAAGAACTTCGAGAGCTTCCCGAGGTAGCTTGGAAAATCCGGTCCACATTGTTTGACTTGCTTTTTACAGATTTGGGATACACCGCTAAAAAAAGATGGACGGACTGCACAAGTCAAAGCGATGGACTTTTTGATTTGGAGATAAGTAAATAAGATGGAAAAATAAGCTCAAGAGAACCACCTAACCCATACATCCGCTGAAGTCTAGAGAAAGCTTTTGTACTGTTACTCACAGTAGCTGGTAATGGAGCATTTCCATAAAAGAAAAAGGAAATAGTACTGTCCAAGCGACCAAGCACTACCAAGGGGGAAAACAGGTTACCTATCTTTCCCAGCAAAATCAAATGCCTGCACAAATGTAGTCCCAGGTTTGGTGAAATTTCAAATCCAGACCTACCAATTCTGACAAATGATCAGCTTATGTAACTGTGCAAATCACTAGAGCTTCTATTGCAACGCTATGTGTTACTTGGGCTCCATTCATAACGGACCACTTCTTGGAACCCAAGAGTATCCTACAGGCCCTTTAGAAGCATGAAATTGATTATATGTACCAATATTGTACATAGTGTAACTGTAACATGAATAAATTATTAGCAAAAGGAGTGAATGGGGCTATCACTTTATCATGGGCAAGAACAAGGCCAAAAAAATTAAGATTCCTTGGATTTTCAGTATGGCAATCACAACATTTTTGATAGGCATCAGTACAAAAGAACAAAATAGAATGATACAATGCGAAACATAATGTATTACAGGGCTACTTGCTTCTAGGTAAGGTGAATGTGTACTGACATGTCAATTTTTTCCTTTCTATCTATAATTGTTTGTAAAACATAGGGTACTAACTGGAAGGATCAATCAAAATAGTTTATGATATCTTTATGAGCGAGAAAAGCTGGTTCTCTCCTGACATATTTTCTAATCTTTCAAACAAGATTCCATCCATTCTAGCTTGGACTCCATTTAGGGAGGTGACGTCCTGCAGCATGCCCTTCACTGCCCTGTCAACTCCAAGCAATGAACCCCCAATGCCTGACAAGATCTCTGGCAATGTGGGTGAGGGCTTTGAGACCTCAACTAGCTGAACCTGCATTCAGTACACAGTCAGAATCTGTATTATCTGGAAGGTGAACTACAGTTATGTATTTCCATTTGAAGCCACTGCCACTCCACGAATACTGCAAACTTCAACAATTGCGGACAAGTGAAAAAATTTCAAAACTAGGAAAGCAGAGAACTGGTAAACAAAGCAGAAACAACTGATTGAAGCATGCAAAAATTGCTATTTGCTGAAGTGCACTGCCCTTGATTATTTCATCAGAGATGTCAAGCATTGCAACATCTAGAACCATAAATTCACAGATTTGTATGTAATTCCATGAACATTCAACCCATTCATAGAACCTAAATACACATATATGTACATGGGAGGACTTTATTCAGTATCTACTGAATATTAGCAGAACCAACCTTCTTATCCTGTGGTATATTAGCTTTCTGTTTTGCAATGGCAAGAGCTTGTGAGAATCCACCTAATGAATCAACCAACCCTCTTGAAGCAGCATCCTGGCCGCTCCACACCCGACCTTGTGCAACAGTCTCCATCTGATCAATCTGGTGGCACAAGAACTTCAAATTTGCTTGAAGAAACATGAGCAGCTCAGTATCTAAGATTAATTCTTACATTCATTGAACGTGACATGGCTGCTTTATCTCGAAACAATGCATAAGCGCTTTGTGCTGACTTCTCGAAAAGTTCTGCCTCGTCTGGTCTGTGAAAATATATTTCATTCTTCAAACAAGGAATGGCTCACATATAAGTAAAGTGTAAATCATAAAATGATAAATCTAGAACCCATCACAATTGTAGTACACAAGTAGCACAGATGGCCAGCCCCACTTGTAGTAAAATAGTTTTTCTAGAACAGGTAGTAAAATAGTTATTTGGCTGCACTAGTGCACCATTTTGGTGGAAGAGAAATGTGCAAATGCTGAAGAGTTTAAATATGCTAGCGACAAGATACTAGAAATTGCAGTTGTCTTCTTCCATACCTAAACAACAAGACAGAAAGAAATCATCTTCCTTCCTTTTTACTTGTTTCCAACTAAATAGGGTATACATGGGTCATGGACCTACCAGCAAACTCTAAAATCAAAGATGACATAGTCTATTAAATGATATATAGTTACGAAAATAACAAGTATCCCAATAAACTACAGTATAAAAGCCACTAATCACTTGTTTATATTTTAAAACTACAAAATGGCAATGACAAAACTAAAATAATAAAAAAGAACTATCCATCTGATTTATGGTGGATTCACATGATAAAACCAGTTCTTCACATGTCAGAAAATAGCACACACACCAAATCATTCAAATTACACCACAATTCCAATAACTTAACATATTGTCCAAGAGCAATGACAGCATGGCAACTCATGAAATGCCGATTATCATACCTTAAAGGGCGCTGGTCTGCAGCATTAAGTTCCGCATATCTGCCCTTAGATAGTATTTCTTTATTGAAGTCAATCCTCTCATACAGCTTTTGAAGGCAGAACTTCCCTGTTCTTCCAACACACCAACAGTAAAATAATAAACACACAACAATAGCTAAATTAACTGTCTAAGATCCAAAATAGAGTAGAGCATGTAAAAGTTCAAAATTGATACTGTTGCAGGAGAATCAACTTAGATGTAATGTGGACAACTTATTGTCAGTCTAGCAAAATCGCAAGAACACAAGATAATAAGGATCACCTGTAACAACTCCAATTGATCCGGTTAGAGTAAGTTTCTCAGCAACAATAACTGGTGCGCCCATTGCCATATAGTACCCACCGCTTGCAGCAACATCAGACATGGAAGCAACCACAGGCTTGGAGTCAGCAAGAAGTCGAATTTCCCTCCACATCCTATTTCAAATAAGAATAATCAATACATAAATAAAATTCTGCTGTGTCTACTGGATAGATAAAACCTGATGCAGAACTTACAGATCGGAAGCAAGAGCATCACCTCCAGGGCTGTCTATGCGAAGGATAACAGCTTTATACTTTTCCGACTCTAGAGAGGGTAATAAACTTCTTTAGAAATAGGTAATAGAGTTATTCTGCAAAAGAACATTTGAACTAACGGAAGTTTTCACTATATATGATCATATAAGCTATAGCAAGTGCTTCTACAGTCCATGCTATATGAAAATGGAAGAGGGAAATCTGATCTATAAATAAAATAGGAGAACCGCGTCCACTTTAAAGAATATCCGGATGCATTATGTTTTTTTGGAACAAGTCTTGGCCTGTGGAGTTTGAGAATTACAAGTGAATTTCGAAGGACAAGGTTGCAAGATAAGGGAGGGAGGTTTCCATACAATGACTTATTATTTAGCTATTTATGCAGATTGAGCACATTTGGTTAAAAAAATTTAAAAGCTAAAGGAGATACAAACAAAACATGGCTGTTTAATGGATCTCAAGAACTACAATATAAATTAATTACTCAGCTTCTTAAAACAATTGTAACTCTAGGCAAAAATGGACTTGAAGAATGAACCAGAAAGTTGATAGGGAATGCAAACATAGTACTGCTGTCTCCGTGAAACTATACCCTTAATCTTCAGGTCTTGTTTGGATTGACAGGGATTAAATCCAATGCCCTTGGATTGACAAGGATTAAATCCAATGCCCTTGGATTGACAAGGCCTTTAGTTCATCTATCCAAGCAAGGCCTTTAACAAAATACTCAGACGCCATTCGCCTGGTGAATTTTACTAACCCTGTTCTTTTGAGCTGATCTGAACAGCTGAAATGACTGAACTTCGAGAGCTTCTCGAGGTAGTTTCGAGATTCGATTACATTTCGTTTGACTTACTTTTTAAAGCGTTAGGACCCATCTTCGAAACAGCAAAAAAACGGACCCAAAAAACTCAAAGCACATGTGTTTTCAAAACATAGATAAGTCGTTAAGCTGTTAAGCCGTTAAGCCGTTAAGCTGAAAAGAACTGGGCCTAAATATATTTTGGTTGAATAGGTGTTCACAAGAGCCACAGAAAAATAAGCACACATTGTGTTCTATGTGGAAATTTGGAATCCACATCTGATCTGTTTAAAGCAGCAGAATACCTGAATGCTGGTTGCAATTGCAAGAAATTTTGTGATAGGACAGTGAAACTATGAATTTAAAATCAAAGGCACTAACCGTACTCAAACTTTGAATAAAATTTACATCTGATAGAGCACCTTTCTGTTGCCGAAATAGCGGAAAAAAAATACCTCTAACAGTACGTATCTTCTCGATTAACTGTTCAGCAATAATGCCTGAACTAGGAATACTCAATGGGCTACGAGTACGTGTTATGCTTCCAGAAGCTCTGATAACTGCAATTTGTTCTCCTTCTCCTTGTAATCCAAGCGTCCATTTACTTACGCGAGAATATTTACTGGTAAAGAGAACAAATGTCAGATCAACAGATAATTACATGAAACAATAAATACATTCATGTTGACTTTCTAGATTAATCAAGCAACGTCAAATACTCCAATAACTAAAGAAGCAAGCATTAAATAAGGAGGACTTTGTAGAACAAGAAACTGAACAAAGGAAAACTGCAACATTTTATATACAACAGGACCAGAGGTCTGATCTCAACAAATTTTATTTTTTTTAAGGGAATGATCTCAACAATTATTTCTGGTTTTGTTTTTTGTAACCTGTCTATGTACAGTTTGGCTAGTTTGATCCAAAGAGGAACTCTATTTATAGCAATTTTAGTGTTTTACCCACAATGTTGTTTATTGTCAATACTTGGAATATCTGAGAAGAAAACCTAGAAAAAGAAGCTAGGATATCCTGAAAACTGATTAGCTTCCACTGGTTTTCTGAACTATAAATGCCTAAGTTACCTGTAGTCAACCATACGCAAGCTTTTCTTGTCTTTCTGTCCTATTCTCTCCTTCAACATTGTCATTACCTATTTAATAGAACAATAAGAAGAGAAAGAAAATTCCAGAATACAAATTCAGAAACAATTTAGAATGAAAATTTCATGACCACTTTCTCAATTCGTCAATTTAGAATGAAAATTTCATGACCACTTTCTGAATTCGTCAAGTCACATATCTTGGACATGTCCATAGATACATAAAGAAAGCTCAAATAAGCTTGAGCTACCAATTTAGCAGAAGAGAAATAAAGTAGATTATAAAAGAGGCATATCATATATTGTATTTTTACTCTTCATAAACACATTTGGGTCTAAAACTTTAAAACAAAATGTTTATGGTAACTTTAGTGGTAGAAAGGTTCGTTCAATAAAACTTTAGTGGTAGAAAGAAAGGAATTGTGACACAACAGCTCCTTAAGCTTTAAAATTTGGTGTTCACATTTATTATGGCATGGCGGTTTGTTTGCACAGAAGAACTTTTCTTTCCTAGAATTTAGCTCAAATTTCAACTAAAAAAGGGCGCACCCAGTGCTGAAAGCTCCCACACAAGGTGGGGTCTGGGGAAGGGAATTTCTAGACAGCCTTGCCCTTGCAAAATTTGCAAATAGGCTGGTTCGAACCCATGAGTTCAGGACACAGAGACTGTACCACTGCGCCAGGCCCGCCCTTTATGAATAAACCCTAGAATTTAGCTCGAATTTTAAATAAACCCCAAATAAATCCAAATAAATTTCCGTCACACAAACATCCCTTTATGATGGAAGTTTTGAACAAAAATGCTTTGTGCCATCACTTCAGGTGCATGTAACTATTTTTGGAGCCCAGGAACAGAGAGACTTCAACAAAATTGTTGCTAGCTTAGATTTGATTGTACAGAGAACAAACCCAAGGATGTGGAAAGATGCACTATAGTACTAGTAATCATACTTATCTCAGTTAAGTTTTTTATACAATTTATTTGCCACCTTAGTAAACAGCTAGTGAAGGAAATTGAACCTCGTCATCATACAATAAATCCGTTATCCATCCTTCTTCCTTAAGCCTGGCAACCTGATAAACTCCCGAATTGATAAATTCCTCAATTTCTTCTTTTTTCTTTCCTGCAGAAGGAGTAATAACTTCGTATAGCATAATTGTTGCTAGCTTAGATTTGATTGTACAGAGAACAAACCCAAGGATGTGGAAAGATGCACTATAGTACTAGTAATTATACTTATCTCAGTTAAGTTTTTTATACAATCTATTTGCCACCTTAGTAAACAGCTAGTGAAGGAAATTGAACCTCGTCATCATACAATAAATCCGTTATCCATCCTTCTTCCTTAAGTCTGGCAACCTGATAAACTCCCGAATTGATAAATTCCTCGATTTCTTCGTTTTTCTTTCCTGCAGAAGGAAGTCTGTAATAACTTCTCCTCAATATTTGAAACAGATATATTGACATTAGTACGTTACCATGTATGGATGATATCGTATCCAGCCAGTTTTCATAAATATTGTCAAGCAGTGTGGCCAACATCTCCCTAACTTCATTTGACATGCTCTTCCGCGCAAGCTGGTCCCCGGCACTTTTGTAGCGACCAATTCGTTGAATTTCTGGTTCAATTCCAACTTTCTCAAGAACACCTTACCAATCAAATTACAAAATATTAGCTTCCTGAAAGGAACTTAGCTGCATCCAGATTGTTTCATTTTTTTGGAACAATAACACGTAGGATATGACCAACCTTACTAAACTTGGTTCACAGCACGAAGCAAAAATATTAGAAATACATTAAACATTATAACAAAATGAACGATTGTTGCTGTACAAATCCATCAAATCAGCAGAGTAACATATGTAGTTCTGTTGCATCATATAACCACTAGACACTAGTAATCAACACCACCCTTCCTACTGCTAGCAGATGAAATTTCGAAACAGGTTTGGGGATCAGCATAATACATGAAAATATACTTTTTGTTTGCGATGCATTTAACTAATAACCATACTAACAATGCAAAGATTTGAAGACGTTGTCGGCTTGTCGCACGTGCACTTACCTCTGAGAAATGTTTGTTGAATGGTTAGACCAAACAAAGCAACGTAAGCACTTGGTGGTGCATACAGCTCACCACATGCACAAGCAAGGTAGTACTCTTTCTCCCCACAGACAGGCATATAACCAACAACAAATTTACCTACAAAATCATTCAACATATGTTCATCATCCAACAGGCATGTACAAAAATAGGATATCAGATTCAGCACAGCTTCTGATTACCAGACTTCTTGAAATCCACAATGTGCCTTCTAATCTCATCCACCTTTCCCCACCCACATCTCAGCGGCTCTATGTGCAGATAGATCCCCGATATCCGCGGGTCATACGCTGCCTTCAAAAAATTCTCGCATATTTGTGGCAATGACAGCCCTGATGAGAAGCGCGTCTTCAGCTGATCGGATATCTGCCACCACATACACACGATAAAAAACCAGTGTCGTGTCATACAATAGCAAAATTGAAAAATGACCAAAAAAAAAAGGTACTAACGTAGAAACAGAAGAAAAAAATCAAGGTGCCTATGAGGATATGACTTTCAAAGTGCAGGGAATGGACTGATGATCGCATTAAGAGGAGAGGAATCAACAAGTGAGTCAAGCGGTGGAGCAGCACCTCGCCCCTAAGCTTCATGCTGAGGACGCTCCCCTTGCGGACGCGGTTCCACGGCGGCGCCACGAGCATGCGGAGCTTCACCGCGAGCTGGCTCCCCCACCCGAGCTCCTCCACCTCGAACGCAGGCGCCGCGGGCGGCGGGCCCTGCTCCTGGGCCTCGCCGGCGGCCGGAGGCGGGTCCTGCTTGGTGGGCCCGGGGGAGGACCTGATGGAGCGAGCCGGGACGCGGAGAGGCCGCGGGAGGAGGCGGCCAGCGGGGGATGGGAGGGAGGCGGGCTGGCGATGCTTGGAGGGGGGGAACAGGAGGGTGGTGGTGGCGGAGAGGTGACAGCGGTGGTACGGCGCCGCGCGGAGCACGAGGAGCCTCGCCATTGCTCGGGGAAGCGGAAGCCTCGTCTCTGGGTCGGGGGGAGCACGGGGTTGGACTGGGCTGGAGTGGAATCCGGGGAAGGGAAGGGAAGGAAGGGGAAGACAACCGGGGTCTAGGGATTGTGGGGTCGGCGATGGAGGGGTGGGGCCAACGGGGGAGATAGCTCTGCGGCGGTTCATTTGGCGCCACGTTGAGCGGTAGCGACTAGCGAGTGCATTTTTTAAAATCCGTGGTATCTGGAGCTCTTTTTGACTTTACTGGCGATGTTAACCCACACAAGTGTATTTTCGATTTTTTTAGATTTTAATTATTTTACTAAAATTTTTCTATTGTATTTTAGTTCATTTTATAAAAGACAACATTTTTCATGCTCAAATTTATTCAGGTACCCTCACAATATTTTTTTTTGTTGTATTTTGTTTTTTAGGATTTTTATGTTTTTCTGTTTTTTTTTTGTTTTTGAAAAATGTTTAAGTAAATAAATTCCTATCGGTTTTTAAAAATCGCCTATTGGTGCGGGCATTGGAAAATGGTGCAGCTGTAGGGAAACGCGGGATTGCTACGCTAGCAACGAATCAAATTCTACCGTGGAAACCCAGGAATACCCTGCAAGTAAATGACCACATATCAAGATTACCTTACGACATGCTGTGCAGCGGAAGACGAGTCGATAAAGCCGGTTCACCGATCTGCACGTAGTCGTACGGAAGTAGTTGTACACGGCAATTCAGAACACCGCCGAGTGCTCACCGAGTGCTCTCCAGTGGTGCCGAGTGCTCGCCGAGTGCCAGGGCCAATCTCCATGCCGTGGAGGTCGTCGACGTACTCCGCGCGCTCGCCAGGATTCGCTATCTTCCCGAGCAGCGCACCTTCAAACGGACGCCCCGGCCACATCCGAACTCCGTTTTTCACGTTCTACCACTCGTTGGAAAGCTAACGAGATTATCTTTCCAACACATCCAGTCTCGCCCAGAAACTCC
The DNA here is from genome assembly GCA_005191435.1 of Raddia distichophylla. NCBI lineage: Eukaryota > Viridiplantae > Streptophyta > Magnoliopsida > Poales > Poaceae > Raddia > Raddia distichophylla. The sequence continues at coordinate 2,190,881 of SPJY01027863.1, read as the reverse complement.
ACCTAGATCAACGGGAACCAACAAAACAAGATCGCATCCAGAACATATGCGCAAGCAGCGATGTCTCGATCTCAGGTACGCATCGGCTAGCGCCACAGGATGTAGCGCCTCTACGTATCCACACATACAGAGATTGGGATCGCCATACGGGGTGTGCTAGCACCTCACCGCACGAACCTTGGGAGAGATAACGGCTAGGGTTTGGTGGAGAGGGAGAACTTGTGCACAGGCATGCATGTCGACCTCTCCTCCACCTCCCTTTATATAGCGTCCACTATTGGGCCCTCTACGCTAGAAGCCCAATAAGGTTTGGGTCCACATCATATGTATCCCACGCTAACCGTGAGCCCGCATCATATGCGACTCATAATTTTCATTGGGCATATCCCAATAGCAGCCTAGCGCTAAAAAATGGTGGTGATGCGGGGGATTTTAACCCTAGTCTCCGGCGTAAAATGCAGCCCACCTAGCCTACTAAGCTACGCACAATTTGTTTGTAAAGGATAGGTATAAGCTATAGAAGGAATATAGAGTAGAAAAAGCGGGAGAGGAAAAAAGACAAAAGGGAGGGCACTAGGAGTCAAACTTGAGACCTGTGGAGCGAAACCCACCACCAAAGACCACCAAGACAAACAGCTCACGCTATTGTGATTTTCACGGGAAAAAATCTTTCATATATAAGCTTTAAATGGACGGCCGGATTTTGCCGATGGCCGCGATCGAACGGACGTGGTTTTTTCGAATGGCGTGGCTCGCTGGCGCGACGTGCTAGCAGCGAAGGCACCAGAAGCCCGCTTTGGCAACGCGAGGGCAGGCGCGCATGGACGCATCGACGTGGATGCACGAGAGACCGGCTGTTGGTGATTGATGAGCGGCCCACTTCGAGATGGGCATTGGGCTGGTTCCGTACCAGCCCACCGCGCGTACAGAAGGTCCAAAAGGCCACCCCTGGCCGTACTAAAAGAGGCGCCCAGCCCACCAGGGTCTGCCCCGAGCTTGACCGGGTCAACCGCGTTGTCCTGGGTCTCCGCCAGGGACGTGGCGCACCTCCCGGACTACCCTTGGCCCGGGAGAAGGCTCCGCGGACAGTTCGCCTGTTCGTGGACAGGTGGCGACAACTGTCGTGTCCCACTGCGTTTTCTCCGGCCTTGACCGGAAGGAACTGTGCATCCCCGGCAGCCCGTAGCCCGGGGAAGAGCACGCGGGCAGCTTGGTTTGTCGCTTGCCCTCTTGGGCGGGGCGGCGAACGGTTGTTACGCTACGCGACGCCCCCAACGGACGGCGCAAGGCTGGCTCGGTCCAGTCAATGCTATATCGGGGATAAAGGGAAAGTGCTTTCTCCCTAAAGAAGATTTCTCCCCGTATCGGCGTTCCAAGACAACACGTGTCCAGTACTAACCTGACCAGCTTCTCCCTGCAGGCTCGAGACCAGACAGAACCCCGGAATGAGATAATAACATCGCCACTAAAGCAAAGACCGGCGCAGGGCCCGCCGTATCAGCCCCGGGCGACCCGCCGCGCCTATAAAAGGAAGGGCCCCAGATCCGTTCGGGCCAAGAAGTCTCAGGCGATTCAGACAGACTGACCCAGATTCCACCGCGCAATCACTCGAGTATCCGAAGGTTCCTTAGCAATAGCCGTAGTCCTTAGACACCTCTGTAAGCTCGGGATCGGTGCCTCCAAGCCCGGTCTCGGCACCTTTTGTACTGTTTTCCATCGCATAATCAACAAGGCTGAAGTAGAGCTATTACCCGGCAGTGGGGGCTCGAACCAGGGTAAATCATTCGTGTCTTCGTGGTTTGTATTCTCTTCTCCTTCCCCTCTCTCTTTTCACCGTACAAGGGACCTGTACCCAGATCGCCAACTCGCACTAGGCCTAGTCCAGGAAGACTGCGCGGCCTGAGCCCCCGTAGGCTCTGCCGCCACCTGGACTACTAAGAAGGGTTGTCGTTGGGTCTCACTCCAACTACAAATTCGTCTGCCGGTCCGTGGACCCGCTACTCTTCAGGAGCGCGATTCCCAGACACCGACACCGACCTGTTAGGGCCTTGTATATATGAATAGATTTAAGGGTGTAATTCACTCCACTGAAATTATTATTAAACAAATGTAAAAACAGTATACTATTTCTTTTCTTTTAATGGTACAGTCACGAACTTCTTTTTCCTCCTCGTTGCATCACCGCCGTCGTTGCTAACTGTTGCCGCCTTCACCTTGGTGGTCGGGGTTCCTTCTGTCATGTGACCTCGAGTTTAGAGGAAGGTCGGAGATGTGGCGGCCCGGGGATGTGGATAGGTTTGTAGTGGTTGGGTGGTGGCGGTGGGGATGCGCTTAGAGCCACCGCCCTAACCGTAGTGCTAGGCAAAGATGGTTATGGCCAAGATGATTGGGTCTTGGGTGGTGACGGCATGGCAATTTATATTTGATTCTGTCGTTTATGATTAAGCTATGATGTTTAGTTGTATTTAGTGTGCTATGCACAAAACTTACTTGCTATTTCTTTTTAACAAGAATTTTGGGTTCTGCGTTAATATACAGAGAACATGAAATTGCCAGGTCAATGCAATCCAACGCAGCAGTTTTAAGTAATTAAAAGTCATCGATTTAAGCAATTAAAACTACAGAAGTACAGAAGACAAAAAAGGGAAAAGACTACCAAACCTTATAGATTAAAAAATATATTAGGGGCATGTTTGGTTTGCTGTCAAATCTGTCACAACTAACTAAATTTTTATGTCTGGTGTTTGGTTTGCGGCACAACTGTGGCTTAGCATTGGACCCATAAGTCATAGACCTTTTTTTTTTGCCACACTTTGCCTAAGTTGTGGCGCTGATTTTTTGAGCTACAAAAATATGACTTGCCACACTTGCCTAAGATTCGGTTAGGTAAAGTGTGGCACCAACCAAACATGCCCTGCGTTGCCATCTTTATTCTACGAATAGTGTAAAGAAAATGTAATTACAATTAGGGGTGGCAATCGGGTGGGTATCTCCGGGTACATCTCTGTCCAACCCGAACCCGAATAGCTAACCAAAACCCGAACCCGAAATTTGTCTCGGGCACAAACGAGCACCCATACCCTAACCCGATGGGTACCCAAAACCCGAAATACAGATCTATATGTAGAGATAGAGGAGCAAAGGGAGGCGGCGCCGGCGGGGTGGAGGCGAGGGGCAGAGCCGACGGGGTGGAGAGAGAGGGGTGGCGCGGTGCCGACATGGTGGAGGCGAGGGGCGGCGCCGCGCCGATGCGGTGGATGCGGAGGGGCGGGTCTGTGCCTACGCGGTGGAGGCGATCCAGGCGGCGCCGACGTGGTGGGGCGGAGGACAGGAGGTGTCGGCTGTGTAGAGGCAAGGGGCAGAGGCCGGCGGCGGCTATGAGTGGGGAGGGTTGGGGTCAGGGTTTTTGTCAGCTCTCTCTATATATAAAATGGATGAACCCACGGTCAGTGAATAAACTCGGGTTACCCCTGGATACCCATATGGGTACAAAATTGAACCCGTACCCATACCCGAACTATTCGGGTACCCAAATCCGAAAAACCCATGGGTATCAGTTACGACTTACGACCCATACCCATACCCATTGGGTCGACGGATACCCATGGATATCCATACCTATGGGTTTTTCTGGCATCCCTAATTACAATATACCATGCCTAGGCAACTAGGTTATGCTCTTCTTCGATCTTTGTACAGTTCATCTGAGATGTACTCACTTCCTGACAGGATGCATGCCCAGTTGCTTTACTGTCACATTCTACCATTTTACGCAGGGGCTTCTTGCTGTACAGATCCTGCTGGAAACAGCTGATGATTCCTCTTGCCTCCCAGGCTCCCACTGATCGTCAGTGGCGTCATCTCGGTCCAGAGAGCTCGACTGCCTGCACCAGCAACGACGAGTCATCTGTCAGGTCGGAGTAGCAGCGGCCGACGGTGAACTCGGGCACCTTGAACTTGTGTGAGTCGTCGCGTAGCGACGCCTCCCACCGCTCCGCGAGCCCATCGCCTTCGAGCATCCTGACCACCTCTGACATCCTGGGCCTGTAAACTCCAATTCTTGGGGATCACGACTCCTAATCCAATCCGGGAAACCACGTCCGGGTCTTCACGTAGCCGTGCAGAACTCTGTTCGAGCCGGACTCAAACAGGAATCCTAGGCCACTACGCACCGTGCCAACTCAGAGGCTGTTCGGCAGGATGCTCATGGGCCTGATAGAACCTTCCAGGGAGCTGGGCCCTGGTAGGCTGTCCGATTGGGCCGTCAGGGAGTGGGCCATGGCAATGGGCCGTAATTCAATCCCCGACAAAACCCGAATAGCTAACCGAAACCCGAACCCGAAATTTGTCTCGGGCACAAACGAGCACCCATACCCGAACCCGATGGGTACCCGAAACCCGTCAGGTACCCAAAACCCGAAATACAGATCTAGATCTAGAAATAGAGGAGCAAAGGGAGGCGGCGCCGGCGGGGTGGAGGCGAAGGGCAACGCCGACGGTGTGGAGAGAGAGGGGTGGCGTGGCGCCGACATGGTGGAGGCGAGGGGCGGCGCCGACGCGGTGGAGGCGGTCCGGGCGGAGAGGCGGCGCCGACGTGGTGGGGCGGAGGACAGGAGGTGTCGGCTGTGGAGGGGCAAGGGGCAGAGGCCGGCAGCGGCTGTGAGTGGGGAGGGTTGGGGCCAGGGTTTTTGTCAGCTCTCTCTCTATATACAATGGATGGACCCACGTGTCAGTGAATAAACTCGAGTTACCCATAGATACCCATGGTACAAAATTGAACCCGTACCCATACCCGAACTATTCGGATACCCAAATCCGAAAAACCCATGGTATCGGTTACGACCCATACTCATACCCATTGGATCGGATACCCATGGGTACCCATACATATGGTTTTTTTTGTCATCCCTAATTACAATATACCATGCCTAGGCAACTAGGTTCTGCAGTTCTGCTCTTCTTCGATCTTTGTACAGCAACCCTTTGGCATCTCTGACTTGAAAAGAACAATCGCATCTTCAAATCAAAGGAGCTACCGCCGATGATATTCTTCGATTTGCTCCTGGAGTTCCTGCGCCTTTGGATGGCGGCAGGCGCCCGTTTTGTAATAAGTTAACTCAATTGTAGCGCGCGTCCGGGGGAAATGCGTCTAAACCTCCCCCTAAATTTTGTCCTTGTAACTTTTCTTTTGAATTAATTCAATGCAGTTCTCCTGCCTTTTCCTCAAAAAAAAGATGTGCTTCACTTCCTGACAGGATGCATGCCCAGTTGCTTTACTGTCACATTCTACCATTTTGCTGTACAGATCCTGCTGGAAACAACTGATGATTCCTCTTGCCTCCCAGGCTCCCACTGATCGTCAGTGGCGTCATCTCGGTCCAGAGAGCTCGACTGCCTGCACCAGCAACGACGAGTCATCTGTCAGGTCGGAGTAGCAGCGGCCGACGGTGAACTCGGGCACCTTGAACTTGTGTGAGTCGTCGCGTTGCGACGCCTCCCACCGCTCCGCGAGCCCATCGCCTTCGAGCATCCTGACCACCTCTGACATCCTGGGCCTGTGTCCGGGGAGATACTGCGTGCACAGCAGCGCCACCTGCACCATCTCCTCCAGCTCAATGCGGTCATAGTTACTCTTCAGGCCCTTGTCGACGAGCACGTCGAGCTTCTTCTCCTGGTGCATCTTCTTCACCTGCACAGAAGCCAGAGCCTCGTCAAGAACCTCAGGTAGGGTATGATCAGATGCCTCGAGCCATGTCTGTCATTTGTGAATTGTGATCGACAATGAACTTACCCAGTCCAGCATTGCTCCCTTCTGATTTGATGCCTTGCCGAACTCAAGTGCAGTCTGACCGGTGATCAGCTCGAGCAGCAGGATTCCGAAGCCAAAGACGTCGGTTTTCTCGGACGACTGGCCCGTGGAGAGGTACTCCGGGGCAATGTGGCCGACGGTGCCCCTCACGGCCGTGGTGACATGCGAGTCTCGGTGATCCAGGAGCTTGGCAAGCCCAAAATCTCCAACGATTGCTTCACAGTAGTCATCGAGCAGTATGTTCGCTGCCTTCACATCCCTGTGTATGATCTTGGGGTCACACTGTTCGTGCAGGTATAGTAGGCCTCTTGCGGCACCGAGTGCTATTCTCTTTCTTGTGATCCAGTCAAGTGGTGGCTTCCCTAGAATTGGTTAGGAACAAAGTTAACATTTGGCTATGTGTGAATCATATTTTTTGCTCTAGAGGCATGCTCAAAGGAGAGGAGAATTTTTTCAGATAACGAGAAGAGGACGCGCGCGCACACAACACACACACGAGAGGATCAAAATGTATTTTTTTAAAAGTTTTCAAGCTGCATTTGCAGTTACTAAAAAAACTGATATCCTTTTCTTTTTTGTATTAATGTCTCTTGGCGAACAGCGGCTATGCCCCTGGCCCCCAAGCCACAACTATTTGATTTATAATTCCGAGAAATGAATAATTTTGAGATCTCGATGTCTTACCTTTCAGGCGCGATGCGACACTTCCATTCAACATGTATGGGTAGACAAGTAGCCTCTCGGTGGCAGTCATGCAGAACCCATAGAGCCTGAGGAGATTCCTGTGCAAAGCCAAGCTGATCATCTCGACTTCAGTCTGAAATTGCGCCTCCCCGCCTGCGGCATTTCCGTCTTTCAGCCTCTTGACAGCTACTACAGTTCCGTCCGGGAGCTTCCCCCGGTAAACATTTCCGAAACCACCTTTTCCTAATATGTTCTTGCTACTGAAGTTCTCTGTTGCAGCTTGGAGCTCTCTGAACTGAAACCTCTTCACGTTTCCAAGGTAGACCTTCTCTATGTGCTGGTCTGCAACACAGCAACAGCCAACATGCTCGGTCATTCAGCAAATGATGTTGGCGAGCCTCGCAACCATTCAGGAATTGTGATCTCGGTTAGCAAGTTTGGCCTTTTACTTACCATCGACATTGAAAAGATTCTGCCGGTTTCTCCTATGTCCCCACCAGAACAGCAATCCCGTGACAAGGAAAAGGAAGCTGATGCAGCCAATAGCGGAACCAAATGCAGTTGCCACTCTGTGGCTCTTCGTTTTTGCTGGCACCATAGTACCTTTAGGCAAAAGTTGTCATTGGAAAAGGGAAAATACCCTGTATGCCACTGGTTTAAATTGTAATGTTATTTGTGCCATCACAAAATCTCCATCACCTTATATGCCACTGTACCTCGTTCTTATTGTCTTCTATAACATTTCGAGTTAACACCATTAAAACATGCTATTGTCATATTATACCTATTGAATACGTGAGTTAACCAAAATTTTAGAATCTAACCAAATTTTTATTAAATAAAAAATAAAGACTTAAAACTTCAAAGTTTGGTTAGATTTAAAAAATTTGAAAGCTGGTCAGATTTCAAAAAACAATTGATCAAGTTTCAAAATTCAGTCAAGTTTGGAAAAAACATTTTTTTTGTCAAATTTTAAACTTTAAGATTCATACATGTTTAAATTTTTTTCAAATATGGCCTATTTCAAATTTTAAAATACAACCAGGTTCCAAAATGATTCAAATTTGATCAGATTTGAAAATTACAAATTTAATTAGATTTAATATTTTTTGGATTCGGTCAGCTTATAAAATTTTGAATTTGATCAAATGTTAAACTTCAAAAATTGATCATATTTTTAATTTTAGGGTATTAAAAAACCAAAGCCAAAATGGTTTGCCTGGTGAAATCTGGTCAACAATAACATACAGGACAATAAAAAGTAATTGTATTGACATATAAGGAACATATGACTTTGCAATGGCACAAAGAGTCTATCTAACTAGGGAACATATCCTGTGCAATCAAGATTACGGTGCAATCACTGTGCAACCGAACTATCAAGAGTTGTAAAAAATTCTTAAAAAATTATAGATGTATGAAGTTTCAAAGCAAAATTCATCATATATTAAGAGTTATAAAAAAAAATGATGAATTTGAACTTAAAATTTTATACAGATATAGAGCAAGTTGAACAGTACATCTACAAAAAAAAATTTCAGTTTTTTTACAATTTTTGATAGTTCGGTCACCGTAACCTTGATTGCATACGATATGTTCCCATCTAACTGACTAACTGTGCAATTCATGAAAAAATTAACCTTGGAACAATTACTATCAAAGTATCAAGTATCAACAAGATCACTGCACACTTTAATTTGAAAGCTCTATGCTAATTTACCTCCATAACTCCTAATCTGATAACATTTCTATAATGACAAATTAATGGGTGATTTATACAACATACATACTGAGCAGACTTGTCTAAGCGAGCATACCCTGTGTAGTATTCAGGCCGAAGGACATTGGCATCGGTAAAGTCCCATAACAGTCTTGTTCTCTAGCTGCTTTACAGATCAGTGGATTGCCTACTATGCTGCAAGAGAAGTCGTTTTTCCCTATGAGCTCAAAATGTGAAGGTAAGTACCTTAAAAAAATTGGAGTTAACTATGTTTGCACCGGAAAAAAGGAGTACTTTGGTCAAAGATAAATGAACAGAAGACTGTAGCCTTACTTGAATGTCCTTGCCAAAGACCCTGGAACTGGACCATTCAGATTATTATAGGACAGATCCCTGAGAAAGTGCCCACAGTGAGCACCACAGAACCGCCACAGAACTACATATCTCAGAACAGCAAAGCAAGCGAAGAATACTCACAGGAAAACAAGCTGTGATAAATTAGTTGATGAAGGGAATACACTAGACAGGGTGTTGTTGTTGAGCCTCCTGGTAGCAGCACAGAGGTAAGCAATAAGAACAGCTACTGGTATCATGGCTCCTGAGGAACAGATCATGAAAGGATAGCATTCAAGGCTAGCACAGTAGAACAAAACTGCACATACAAGTACTGAAGGCTTTCTAGGTGGCCCACAGAGCTGGGGATTTCCCCAGAAAAGTGGTTGCTTGAGAGATCAAGTGTTTTCAGCTTTGTTAGCTTGCCAATCTCTGCGGGGATTTGTCCGTTGATGTTGTTGTTCTGCAACAGACTGCAAACAAAAGGAAGAACAAAAAAATAAGATCTCCAGCTCAAAAGAAACATAACAAGGTTATTCATGAACCATGGCAAGAAAAACTCACACTATCTCAAGATTGGTCAAATTCCCTATACTCGGGGAGAGCAGGCCAGAAAGATTCTGGCTTGGAGCTTCCCTGCCAAATTCAAACAGCCAGAGAAACAATGTTAAGCTTTAATGGTGAACTTGTGAAAAAAAAGGACTTGCAGTTGGTTCGAAAATGGTAGGTAGCTTGCTTACAGGCCAGTGACTAGGTTTTCTGGTGAACAAGTGACCATCGTCCAGCTGCAAGGATCGACGGAGTCTTGGTCCCAGTTCTTGAGCACACCGTGAGGGTCCTTGAGATAATTCTTGATCATCATGAGAGCTTGCACTGCAAATGGAACAGTTTGTCACACACCAAAGCAAAAGAAACGAACAAAGTAGAGCCAATAACTGAGTTCTTGATCTTAGCAAACACCAATGAAAGAAAAACAAACTATCGATAACCAAGGGAGCTCCTGATTGGGGGAAGGAATATTAACCTTCGTAATTTACACCCTTGGGAGAGAGGAGGCCGCTTGCAGGCCTCAAAGGGAAGGAGAAAAACAAAAGCAGCACCAGGGAGGAAACAGCAAGTGCCACCTCCATGGCCAAGGCAGTGCAAAACCAGCAGGACCTCCAGGGAGGAAGGAGTCTAGGCGATTGCTGTGTGTTGAAACATGGAACCAAAGGGTTAAAGGCCAAGGAAAAGAAGCACGCAGCCTTCTCTACTCACACAACCAGTTGCCAGTGGCAGTGGCAGGGAGGCTTGTCAGTAGCAAATGACACAAAAGAAGATGCTTGTGTTCTGGCTGCAAGCAAAAGCACAAAAGGAGGGGCGAGAGGGAACAAACATGCCTGCCGCCTGACCCTGCTTGGAATAGAAAACTGGAACAAAGATAGGGGAGAAAATCCCTCCTTTCTTCTCTTTGTGTGTTCTTGGGTTCTGTGAAAAAAGCCATGGAAAACAGTGACAATGTGTTGTTAACTTAAGGGTCTAAGCTAATCTAGTCTAAAGGATCATATTAGTATTGATCCCATCCAAGAAAGACATCAGCTTTATTGGAGTATGGGTGTGTGTATCAGTGGTGTAAGATTGTCACAAGTCACCACTAACCCTTTGAGGGATTCTTGTAAAACAAAAGAATGCCCCAAGTTAGTGGCAGTTGGACAATTAGCTAGGGAAGTGTGTGGGAATTTTGTTGCCAATAAACAAAAGAGCAAAAGTATCTTTAGTTGGAGGAAGGCAGGATAATGACAGGGAGGAAGTGCCTCTCACCTGATCTGAAGTGGAGGCGCTCAGGGGAAATGGACAAGAGAATTTTGGCCATCATGCATTCTGGATGAAAAATAAAAAACCAAGTTAAAAAACAAAGCTTTCCTGGTCACAGGAAAGAAAAGTGCACATCAGTTTGTATCACTCAGTTGACATCAAGCAATAACATGCATAGATACTGCATGAGACATTTTCGATTGAAGGCGCAGTTTTTTTCTTAAAAATTGTCTGTTTTCTATGATATATATGATATATCTATCGCCTATCCGTGATTTCCTGTCATGACTTCTGGTTCATAAAAAACTAGAGTTCTCTTTGGTTTGCAGTTTTGTTTGGTTCAGTTCGGTTGAGCAATTTTTTTTAACAGACTATTTAGTGTAATATTTTGTAATAATTTTTCGGAGCTTTGTATAATTTTACTGGCTTGATGCTCCACGAGCCCATCATCTTTTTGCTCATTTGATCTGCAAATGAGATGGCCACGCTCCTTTTCCTTTGTGGAGAGAAATCATTGTAGGCTACCTTGCATGAAAGATGTGACCTCTTTTCAGTAAAATGAGGGATTCTTTGCTGCCTTGCCCCCCTGCACCTTTTGCTCTTTTCCTTTGCTCTTCTGCTTTTGATGTTGTTGTGTGTATCTGATGTAGGTGCGTGTGAAAGAGCAACGATGTATGCCCTAACTTTAACGGGACGTACAAATCTGGTATAAAATACGGGAAAAAGGTCCATGTGAATAGCAGGAGTATGGGACCCTGAGGAGATGGACGTGTAGGCAATGCTAAACATGTCTGATAAAGCTCAAAGCATGGGGGCGTAGCATCATAATGTTGCCTCACTTGTTCAAATCTGAACAACCACTTCAGTTACTGGCTTCGTTTAATATTGCAAGGAACTTTGGTCTCTCGGTGTATTTTTTATTGCAGCACTTGTATTGCCATCATCTGATTCTGAATGATGGCACTTTTTTGAAAGTGGGGCAGGAGAACTGCCGTTCTATTTCATTGATCAGAAGGAGAAAACAAAGTAAAACCCATGCACGCATGGGGAACAACCACAGCGCTCCGCTGCAAACCTGGCCAAAGCTAGACACACCACCGGCTACCGCCGGGGACACCACCCACAGAGGGGAAAGAACCCCCCGCTGTCGCCTAGAACAAAAGCAGAACAGGAGAGAAAAAGGGAAAAAAGAACAACACCGGCCACCGCCGGACACCCAACCAACACTCACACAGCAGCGAGCGACTCCTACAACAGCAGACCCAACGAAAGCCCATAACGCTACAACGGCAACCACGACGCCTCCAACAAGGTAGCGATAAGGAATATCTACATTCCACAAGTTTGGCCATGCGTTAGAATCCTAAACCAACTGCTTTGTTTATGGCTAGCTGGAAGCTCGAGAGCTGTGCACGAATAATCTCTCCTGCTTCCACATGCTCGGCACTTATCTTCACTCCGTTCATCACTATGGGCAAACATTCGTGTTTTGTTATCACGTTGCTGCTTATCCAGGAAGAAAATGTTTTCCTATTGTCCATCTTGTCGCACATGGTCCAAATATGTGTTATACAGGCAAGATTCACCCTAGTTAGATTCACGCATTGTGTGCACTATGAAATTAGATCCACTAAATTCCAGATCCAGAACCCATTGTCATGCATTCTAAAGGATCGTAGGCGCTAATCACCCCTTAATATGATAAATATGATATGTAATATACTTGTTCAGCGAAAGTAATTATATAAAAACAGTAATTAATCAAGATCGTAAGCAAATCAATCTGAAAATTGATCAAAAAACGAGAAAGAATGTACACAGGAACTAATCTCTTTACCGATCAAATTAGTACATGGTTCCTTCACATTGAAGCACAAATTTCCTTAAAATCACCGTGAATCTCTATCTAATCACCTTTAAAATTTTCGCTAATTTTGTAGCCGTGGTTAACTTTGAAAAACTCTAAAAAAAAAATTGTAATCCCAAGACCCCTCGGGTCTAAATATATATAACGAAAATTTTCTGGGCTTCTCAGCCTGCTACCTTGAAGGACTATCCCGCCTGCCGCCTCCCACGAGCTCGGCCTTCCAACCAGCCCGCCACACTGCAGCTGGGCCGGCTGCCCGCGTGCGCGCATGTGGGCTGCTCGCCGCTGTCTCCCTGCACATGCACAGCCCACACACAGCACTGCGTCGCTGCCGCACTACCGGCACACATGCATGCATGATGCAACTACATGCACGGCTAGCTAGCAGGAAGCCAGGAACCCATAAAAATATACGATCATTTATAGGCTGTTTGGTTGCCTTCTCAGTTGAACCAGGCTGTATGAGCGGAGCCAGGCTGGTTGGAGCCAGGCTGAGATGATGCAAATGGTTGTTGTTTGGTTAGGTGTATGAGATTGTACAGGCTGCGTAGAGATGTTGTTTGGTTGACTTTCCACCGGGCGGCTCCACTGAAATTGGGCGAGGGGAAACGTTAGGGACGCACGTAGGAAGCTTCGGGCAGGAGGAATTGGTCCGGGGCTCACCAGAGGGGCGGCGGCAGTGCGGGAGGAATTGGGGAAAATGGTGGAAGACGGGGCCAGGAGGGTCTCGGCTCGGCTTTAGGGAGGGGCTGAGCAACCGGTTGGGCCCACGAGCTCGTGCAGGCGCTGCGGAACGGTAATGGTGACGCGACGGGAGCTGGCCACGCGCGGCAGTCTTGCTGGTACAGCGCGGCGGGGCGGGGCACGGTGCCCGGGCTAGGAGAGGCGTAGCCTTTTGACGAATTGAGCCGAGTGACGAAGGCGGTGGCAGGGAAATCACGCGCGGGATCCTTCTTTGACGGACCGACGAGCTCCGTCGTTTATCCGGTGGTCCGAGACGGCGGACCGGTCTCCCGGCGAGGCGTGCGGCGGCGAGCCCGAGGCCGGCCAACCGGGGGTCGACACGGCAAGCACGCGCGCGGGGTGGCGAGCTCAGCCACGACGCGACGGCGGCGTGCTCCCAGCACGGCGGCAGAGCACGCGGCGAGGCAGAGAGAGAGAGAAGAGAGAGAGAAGGAGAGAGAGACGGAGAGGGAGAGAGGGGTCACAGTGGCTGACAGCGGGACCCACGTGTCAGAGGATCCAAATTTTTAAGCAATATTTTAAATTGGCGCAAATTTTTAAAATATCACCAAATTGGGGTGTTACATTGCACCTCGCTTGCTTGGTCGGCGTTGATAAATACAAAGCGAGCAGCAGCTGCAAGTCATAGAAGCTAGGCTGCATGCATACACTACCGTAGAGCTAGCTTCGGGGCAGCAAATGGCAAGAAAGCTGCATGTCCCATTACTAGAGACTAATTGGTATGGAAGGCACCAGGAATTTTGCTAACACGGCCTAGCTTAATACGTGGGCATCTTTAGGCTCTCGTGCACGCACTTTTGTTTAGCTTTGTACACGTCAGTTGCATCTTCGGCCGCCTCGACCACAAATCTGCAAAGCGTCTTACATCTTGCTCCGTTGCCTCGTCCAATCTTTAGAGTGGTTATCAAGTTTATCTTGCGTCGCCGAACTCTGCATTTTCATTTGGACAAGGAAAACACCGGATGGGAGATTATCAGTGAGAGGACGACATATGATTTGGTAAGATGGGTCACATAGGTCTCCAAAGCTCACTTGATTTGTCAACATGCCTCCTTGGCCCTTTGCTGTGAGATGCATATGCCCCCAAAAAAATATATATAAAACCCACTGTGAAAAACTTAGAGAAAGAGCACACATCATTCGCTTGCTACCTTGCAGGAATTGTTTTATTAAAAACCTTACGTGATAAACTTCCATGAAAACTTAATTGAAAGAGAGTACGGTTTACCCAAATTTTAACTAATCCTCAAGATTAACATTGGGTACTCGAACTTCATGTAAGATTTATTTAGGTCTATGTGAAGATTCTTCCCCTGAAATATGCCCCTCTTTAAGTTTCATCATCCCAATTCCTAGAACACGTCTTTTAAAGTAGATGCGGGGAGTAACTTTGTTGGTGATTGATAAGTGGCCCACCCCGAGATGGGCCTTGGGCCGATTCCGTACCGGCCCACCACACGTGCAGAAGGTCTAAAGGCCACCCCTGGCCGTACTAAAGGAAGCGCCTAACCCGCCAAGGTTTGCCCCGGGCTTGACCAGGTCAACCGCGCCTCCCTGGGTCCCAACCAGGAGCGCGGCGCACCTCCCGGGCTATCTTTAGCCCGGGAGGGGGTCCCGCGGATAGTCCGCCTATCCGTGGGCAGGTGGTGACAACTGTCATGTCCTACCGCACTTTCCCCTGCCTTGACCGGGAAGAACTGTGTCTCCCCGGGAATCCGCAGCCTGGGGAAGAGCACGCGGGCAGCCCTTTTTGTCGTTTGCCCTCTACGGCAGGCGACGACGGTTGTTACGCTACGCGACGCCCCCAACGGGTGGCGCGAGGCTGGCTCGGTCCAGTCAATGCTATTTTGGGGATAAAGGGAAAGTGCTTTCTCCCTAAAGCATGCTCCTCCCCTGGATAGGCGTTCCCAGACAAACACGTGTCCAATACTAACCTGACTAGCTTCTCCCTACAGGCTCGAGACTAGACAGAGCCCCGGAATGAGACAAGGGCACCGCCACTAAAGAACGGGCGCGGGCCCGCCGCATCAGCTCCGGGCGACCCGCCGTGCCTATAAAAGGAAGGGCCTTGGATTTGTTCGAGGCCAAGTGGAATAGGGAAACAAGCAACACACGCGTCCGAAGCTTCCTCAGCAGTAGTCTTAGTCCTTAGCCACCTCATTGTTTAGAACCCCTATAAGCTCGGGATTGGTGCCTTCAAGCCCGATCTCGGCACCTTTGTACTGTTTTCCACCATATAATCAACAAGAGCTGGAGTAGAGCTATTACCCGGCAGTGGGGGCTCGAACCAGGGTAAATCGCTCGTGTCTTCACGGTTTGTGTTTCTTTCTTCCTTCCTCTCCCCCTCTCCTCTTCTTCACCGTACGAAGGATCTATACCCGGATCGCCAAGTCGCACCAGGCGCTGTCCGGGAAGACCGCGCGGCCTGAGCCCCTGTGAGCTCTGCCGCCGTCCCGGGCTGGCTAAGAAGGGTGTGACCAGGGAATAAGCTTCTTCATGAAGCGTCGAGCTATCAGCCTTGTTATGTACCATTCGTTATTCTCATTTCTCTTCTAGAGAAAATGCTAGTAGACCGTGGTAATTGCCTTCTTTTATATGGCATATATATATATATGTCGACTTTGGCTGTTGCTCTATTCATAAGTTCCCTTAATAATACAATTCATATGGCCATTTAGTCATGGGGTACTTCGTGCACTTCTGCTTGCTCTGCACCGCAAAGTTTTCTTAATAATACAATTCATATGGCCATTTAGTCATGGGGTGCTTCGTGCACTTCTTCTTGCTCTGCACCGCTATTTTCCATCACGGGAGCAAGTTCCTTTAGTTCTTATCGCCGGTGTGTGCACACAGTTTGGTCGATTCATTCATTCATTTATTCCTGCTATGGAATATTCAAGACTGGGAGTGCCTCGCTAGCAGGCTTCTCTCCGGCTGCCAGATCTCAACTGGCTCCCCTTCACTATTTGGGAGCATTTTTAGTGATTTGGTCATGATAAGCCCTCTTTCCCCTTTTTCCCTAGGCGTCCCCAGGTACTTTGGGTCGGAGGAACCAGACTCTCTGTTCATTCGGAGGCCTTTGAACAGGTTGAGGGGTACCTTCAATTATTTGGTACTGCAACCCTCTCTGGCGCATTACTTCTAGTAATGCAACTTAATCATTCCCTTCATATCACAAAAATGATCATTCAGTGGCAGTTTCACATATACTTCAATATGCTTCAAGACTTTTATTTCTCTACTAGTGCAAGGGTCACGCACGAGAATTCTATATGCTTTTTTCTCGGCATTCTCATTCAGGAGTTCTAATTCTCCCCCTAATGACGGGAAAATATTCCTCGTCAATAGCGGTATGGTATATATAATTCAAAGTGGAAAATTTCATAGTGACCTTTTGCATGCACTAGTTGGATGTTGTAGGACTACATGTCCTTTTAAATAGTGATTTAGGGATGTTTTGTATAAGACTTCATGTCTCCACACCTTCTTCGAGAATTACAACTCTGCTCATTAACCGGGCTAATTATTCAATGCCTTTTCAATTCATATGACTATTAGTCTCTCTGCACGAGAATGCTATGCCAATGCAAAATGCTCTGCTTCAAATATCATCATCAAATGACTTTAAAATAAAGTCACTAGCAGTGTCCATTGCGGCGGACTTTATATGATGGTATAGAAAAAATTCTTTAATTCTAGTGATCTACAAGATCTTCTCTTCAAATGCTTTGTTCCTTATGTGAGAGTAAACTCGATCACATCTAGGAGACAGTGTTGAGCACTATGAAGTACCAAAACTACCCTGTTAAGGGCTGAATTGGAACGCAAATGTCCTACTAGATGCAGTCCAAAGATTCAGGGACTTTGACTTTCTTTTCATAATTCAAAATTTATTCATTAATTTTCGGTGGCACATTCAGGTACACAAAATGTTCAAGATTCGGAAAATTTTCATAATGATATTATAGCCCGGTGAGTTGTTTTTGCAATCCATTATCATTGCAAACTGGGGAACTCAAAATACACTACTGAAAAGATAAGAGTTAAGAGCTTCTAAATCCAGTCTTCTAAGCTGGCATGCACTACAAGTGCATTAAATCTATTATAGTGTAGCCCAAATTCATATTGGAGGTATTACTTCTAGTAATACTTTTCTTACATCCGGCATTCTTCATAATGCATGAGCATTTAGTGCTATTCTCTTCATTTGTTTCTTCATGAAACATGCACGGATGCCTTTAAATTTAAAAGGCTCCAAAATACTCGGGGTAAACAACTCTTCTTAAGTGCTGATGTAATACCCAATAATATACCCATGGCTCTTCGTGAGCAATTTATGCACAGATCGCTACTAGCGATTTATTCAAATTAATACTAACAGTATTTTTCAGGACAGATACGGGTATATGAGCTCTCTTAAAAAGCTTTTTGTTGTTCTACAACATTGTTAATAACCTCCAAGGGCACTATATAGATTATAAGTTGCAATCAGGTAATGGCAAGATTCATGATTCAAATAAGTCATAAATTGATTGCAACTATATATGTACTGGAATAAGGGCAAATGCAGAACCCGCCATGAGAATTAATGTGCGCTCTTCTAAAGCTTCAAATTCAAATATGTTCTTCAGGAACTTCCAATTCATGCTAAAAATTCATATGTCTGCTAGCAACCATAATTTATAGTGCAAATTCATAAAATGCGATTCAAAATGTGCACCCACTACGTGTGGGTGTGCTCCCGAGACCTGTAGGCCAATATGTGTCAGCAGCAGGCTGAGACCAGAATGATGCAATCAGTGTGCGGCACAGGCCGTGTCAGGGCCGCCTACATGGCAATGATTGACTCGGGCCACGAGCGATGCAATGGTACGGGGGCATAGTTGACAATAGGAGCCGTGCCCAGATGCTTCTATCGCGAAAGGGCAGACCCCATAGTCAACCACACAGATGTAACCGAACAACGGCACGACAGGGCCGAGACGACTATTCTAGTTTCAATGACTTATGTCGATATATTCGTTTCTCATGCACTTCATGTGCGATTACAATTAGAACAAGAGGGAGATTTGGGAGGTCTCTGCAAGAGTTCCCATCAGCAATGGCAAGTCAAGACACTGCCATTGTTTTTCTTTCTTCTCTAATCGATAAGCCATAATTGAATGCATAATCATGGCAAATCTTAGACCAATCTTCCAAATGCCACATAATTTTCCGACATTATGCCTTGATTGAGGGTTCTACCCTTTTAATGGTGTAAATAAAATGCGACTTCTCCTTGTGTTATCTTTTTTAAGCAATGGACTTTCTCTTCATAGGCCAATTATTTTTATTCTCCAATTCATACCCTTCTTTAAAGTTTGGGGCTTTCTCCCCCTAATAGCTTCTCCGTGACAAAACAACAAAAGTTGCAAACAGTTGGAGTTATACTTAGGAGAGAGTAGAGATTACTCCTCAAATGTGATCTTCAGTGTCACAAAAGAGGTATTGACCATTTTTCATAATTTGCAGTCTCATGCATACCCCATTCTCATAGAAAGGATAGTATGGTAGAGCGTTCAAAACCGCTTCTGAAGTGCGGTATGTTGCTCATGCATACACCAATACTATATATTCATAGAGGGGTGTCTAAGAAAGTGCAATGCAGGGTTGTTCCGCACATCGGTTTATTGTCCTTTTAGGATTCTAGCCCGATGGCGGCCCAGAGCTTCATGCTACAGGGTACAATTCTATAGTCCAATGCTCAAGTGAGGTTGCTCTGGCTATGCAATGCCAATACCTCAAATTCATATTTTATTATACACGACATTCATACTTCAGGATTAATTCATAAGACTACTTCATGTAATCTAATTAAATGTGGTGCGTGACATTAATTAATTCTCATGTAATCCAGTAATATATATTCTAGGATGCCATTACCAATTCACAGGCATAAATAATTACTGATAATTATAATGGCAAGTGCACACAAGGATTGCACATAAATAATTACAGAATTAAATAATGCTTCAAATTCAAAGACGGGTACTTACTTCAGGTTCCCGGGATGCTACAAAGGCCGAAGATTAAGTTTTCAATACATTTGAAAATCTCGAAAGACATGGAAAAACTTCTAGTAATTTCCAAGCTTCTAAGGGATTTAATGCAATTTTCTTTCTTCCGGAAACAGGGGTGTCAAATTTAAATCCCCGAGTTGCATAACATGCCAAAATCAAATCTCGGGTGATTCTGCAAGAATCAAAGGGGTTTTCTGCAATTTCACAATTTTCAGGACAATTTCACAAATCCCATGGTCTTTTGCGATTTCTTTTGAAAATTCGGTTTAATCTGGACCTTTTGGTCCAGCGCACGGCCTGCTGCTAGCAAGGCAGCACGTAGTCTGTTATTGGTTTGAAAACAAATAAATTTCAAAAACCTAACGGGGGATTCTGCGAGAATCGGAGGAATTTCTGTAATTTTCAGAATTTTTCAGAGCCAATTTTCAATTTTCTAGGCCCTTAGGCCATCTCTGCCCAATTTGGCCCAAATTGGGCCTTTCAGCCTGTCTACAGGGGCGGGGCGGGCCGGCTCGGGCCAGATGGCGGCAGGCCGGCTCGGCCGGCTCGGCACAGGCCTGCTCAAGCCATGCAGCGGCAGGCCGGCTCGGAGAATGCCGGCTCGGGCCAGGCCTTAGTGGGCCGGCTTGGGCCAGGCGGCCCAGATCCCCGGGCGGCTAGGGTTTCCAACCCTAGCCGCCACAGGCGGCGGCGGCTACGGGCGCGGCGGCGCGTGCGGGCGCGTTGTGGGGCGCTGCAGGGCGCGGGCACGTGCGGGCGGGCGCGGCCGGGGCGTCGGCAGGACACAGGCGCGGGCGCAGGAGGTTTTCAGGAATTTCACAATTTTCAGGACAATTTGACAAATCCCATGGCGCGTTGCGGGCGTGGCCGCGTCGGGGTGGCGGCAGCGCCGACAGGGCGCACCGAGGCGGCTTCGGGATCAATCTTCGAGATTCATATTTACGAATCCCCAAAAACAAATCTACTACGAATTCTTTGCAAAAAATTCTAATCTACTAGGGAAACACCACATAGATTCACGATCTGCAATCAGATTCAAGCACAGATTGCGATCTACCTTCGTGGCAGAAGTGGATGTAGATCGGTCTTCCTCGCGGATTGATCGGCACGTCGATGGAGCGAGCGTGCTGATAACGTGTTGAGAAACCTCGCTACCAAGTGTAGTCCGAGGTATAAACGTGGACAATCAATCACAGAGAAAGATAATACACAGGGGACACAGAGATGTATGGGTGGAGCTTCTTTTTATTATTTCTCAGATCTGTTCTACAATAGGTGCTCCACCTCTTCTTATATAGTACTGCTTAGGGTTTAGGCCAGATCCATATGTGGGACCCACCGGGGTAAGCCGCCGGCCTGCACGGGCCGGGCTCCCCCCTATAGGTGGTTTCCCAACGGAAACTATTGGCAAGGCATAAGTCGAGGAGACTACGATGCCTTTGACTTGTTAATCTCTGAAATTAGCTCCTAACACCACGTGTCGGGTTGTCTCATGTGATTTGGCATAATAAAAAGGCAAGTGAATCACATACTTATTCCAAACTATGGGGCCATTTGCCATTTCGGATGGATCATTTTGCTTGTCGGACTTGAAGGCATGGTTATCCCAAGAGAATATATACATTCCACAAGTTTGGCCATGCGTTAGAATCCTAAACCAACTCCTTTGTTTATGGCTAGCTGGAAGCTCGAGAGCTGTGCATGAATAATCTCTCCTGCTTCCACATGCTCGGCACTTACCTTCACTCCGTTCATGACTATGGGCAAACATTCGTGCTTTGTTATCACGTTGCAGCTTATCCAGGAAGAAGATGTTTTCCTATTGTCCATCTTGTCGCACATGGTCCAAATATGTGTTATACAGGCAAGATTCACCCTAGTTAGATTCACGCATTGTGTGCACTATGAAATTAGATCCACTAAATTCCAGATAATTCCAGAACCCATTGTCATGCATTCTAAAGGATCGTAGGAGCTAATCACCCCTTAATATGATATGTAATATACTTGATCAGCGAAAGTAATTATATAAAAACAGTAATTAACCAAGATCGTAAGCAAACCAATCTGAAAATTGAACAAAAAAATGAGAAAGAATGTACAGCGGAACTAATCTCTTTACTGATCAAATTAATACATGGTTCCTTCACATTGAAGCACAAATTTCCTTAAAATCACCGCGAATCTCTATCTAATCACCTCTAAAATTTCCGCTAATTTTGTAGCCGTGGTTAACTTTGAAAAACCCTAAAAAAAATTTAATCCCGAGACCCATCGGGTCTAAATATATATAAAGAAAACGAGCGAGGTGGCCCGCGCGTTTGCGCAGCTAGATTTGTTTTGGTATATAGTGTTTATCTCTAACTCATAATCTATCTCTAACATATTAGAACGGATTTAGAGTTTATCTCTAATATGTTATATCAACTTTAGTATTTGACGGCGTGCTCACCGCTCAACCACTGCGAATCACACCCCTAGTCAGATTTCTATCCTGCTAGCCTATCGGCCGAGCTCAATTCGATTGAGCGCTGGACGCAGCAAGGAGCAACACACGGGGATTACCCAGGTTCTGACCCCCTCGCGGGTAACAGTCCTACTCCTGCTGAGCCTTAAGGGGCTACGCCCAGATGCTTCTATCGCTAAAGGGCAGGCCCCATAGTCAACCACACAGATGTAACCGAGCAGCGGCGCGACAGGGCCGAGACGGTTATTCTAGTTTCAATGATATCTGTCGAGATCTTCGTTTTCTCCATGCACTTCATGTGCGATTGCAATTAGAACAAGGGGAAGATTTGGCTGGTCTCTGCAAGAGTTCCCATCAACAATGGCAAGTCAAGCCTCTGCCATCGCTTTTTCTTCTTCTTTGCTCGATAAGCCATAATTGAATGCATAATCATGGCAAATAATAGACCAATCTTTCAATTTTAGGGCTTTCTCCCCCTAGTAGCTTCTCCGTGACTATACAACAAAAGTTGCAAGCACTTAGAGTTATACTTGGGGGAGAGTGGGGATGACTCCTCGAATGTGATCTTCGGTGTCACAAAAGAGGGATTGACCATTTTTTATAATTTGCAGTCTCAAGCATGCCCCATTCTTAATGCATGCCCCATTCTTATATAATAGAAAGGATAGAGAGCGTCCAAAACCGCTTCTGAAGTACGATATGTTGCTCATGCATACACCAATACTATATGTTCATAGAGGGGTGCAATGCAGGGTTATTCTGCACATCGGTTTCTAATCCTTTCGGGGTTCTAACCCGATGGCGGCCCAGAGCTTCATGCTACAGGGTACAATTCTATAGTCCAATGCCCAAGTGAGGTTGCTCTGGCTATGCAATGCCAATACCTCAAATTCATATTTTATTATACTCGACATGTATACTTCAGGATTAATTCATAAGACTACTTCATGTAATCTAAATAAATGTGGTGCGTGACATAATTAATTCTCATGTATTCCAGTAATGTATATATTCTAGCATGCCATTACCACTTCATAGGCATAAATAATTACTGATAATTATAATGGCAAATGCACACAAGGATTGCAGATAAATAATTACAGAATTAAATAATGCTTTAAATTCAAAGCCGGGTACTTACTTCAAGTTCCCGGGATGCTAAAAGGCCGAAGATTAAGTTTGCAATACATTTGAAAATCTAGAAAGACATCAGAAAAACTTCTAGTAATTTTCAAGCTTCTAAGGGATTTTAATGCAATTTTCATTCTTCCGGAAGCAGGGGTGCCAAATTTAAATCCCCGAGTTACAAAACATGCCAAAATTCAAATCTCGAGTGATTCTACAAGAATCAAAGGAGTTTTCTACAATTTCTGTAACTTCAGGGCAAATTCACAAATTTGTTGGCCTTTTGCAATTTCTTTTGAAAATCTCCGCTTAATCTGGACCTTTCGGTCCAGCGTACGACCTGCTGCTAGCAAGGCTGCACGTAGTCTTATAAGGGTTGAAAATAAATTATTTTCAAAACTTAAAAGGTGATTCTGCAAGAATCCGGGATTTACTGCAATTTTCAGAATTTCGGAATTCTTTTCCGCCCTACAGGCCTTCTATTTTTCTTTACTGCAGCCACAAAAAAAAGCCAATAGCGGGGTGGCCTACTACAGTGGCTGGCGGCCTAGCAGTGCGTGCAGCGCTGGGCGGCCTGCTACAGGGGCGCAGCCCAGCGGGCGCGGGGAGGCCCATCGCTGTGAGGCCCGGCAGGGGCTGGGGCGGCTCAGCGCGGCGGGGCCCAGCAGGGGCGGGGCGGCCCAGCGCGGCGAGGCCCAGCAGGGGCACCGCCCAGCGGGGGCACGGCCCGGCAGAGGTGGCCAGCAGCGGGGTTGCGGCCCAGCGCGGCACGGCCCACCAAGGCCTGCGAGGCAGGGGCGGCTAGGGTTTCCCCTAGCCGCCGCCAGGCTCGGCGTGGCCGCCGC
>SPJY01027863.1:2013386-2167208 GCA_005191435.1 Raddia distichophylla | reverse complement strand
CGCCAGCAGGGCGTGGCCAGCGCGGCCGCCAGGGCGTCTGCAGTGCGGCGGCGAGCAGGACGGGGCCGCCGGCATGCGGCGTGGGCGGCGTGGCGAGGATCGATCTTTTAGATCGATTTTCCAAATCCCCAAAAAAACGGATCTACTACAAATTCATGTAAGTTTTCCAATCTACTAGGGAAACATCACATAGATTCCTCGTTCTGCAAACAGATTCACGCATAGATCACGAACTGCGGGGTAATCAGCATCCGAAAATACCTTCGTGGCCGTAGTGGATGCAGATCTGTCTTCCTCGCGGATTGATCGGCACGTCGATGGAGCGAGCGTGCTGATAACGTGTTGAGAAACCTCGCTACCGAGTGTAGTCCGAGGTACAAACGTGGCAATCAATCACAGAGAAAACACAATCACAGGGGACACAAAGATGTATGGGTGGAGCTCTGCTTTATTAATTCTCAGATCTGTTATACAATGGGTGCTCCACCTTTTCTTATATAGTAGTGCTTAGCGTTTAGACCAGGTCCATATGTGGGACCCATCAGGGGAAGCTGCAGGCCTAGCCGGCCGGGCTTTTTTCCCAAGGGCTTTTCCCCTATAGGTGGTTTCCCAACAATTAAGTTGTTATTCGCGGGCGTCATTCATTCAGCCGGAGTGCATGCGATGCCGGCATTTGCGGGAGTCGTTAATTCAGCCGCAGTGCATGCAACCGAGCCATTAATCCCGCAGTGCATGCAGCCGTGTCAAAAGTCAAAACGCCATTCAAATCACAGGTAGGGACTGGTTAAGGTCTTGACTCTTGACCCATAGGGTGAAGGAAAACGGTTAGACTATGCGAGCATAATTTTAAAATTTTCTACCACGATTCATTCAAGATCAGATGTAACCATGGGATCATAGGTCGTTATCCTTAACGTACCAATGCAACGGAAGTAGACTCACGTGCGTGATCGAGGTAGTTATACACATCCCGATCAGATCGCTGGGGTTGCTGAGTGCTCGCCGAGTGGTCAGAGTTTCTCGCCGAGTGGTCGGAGTGGTTGTCGAGTGGTCGCTGAGTAGATCGTCGTGGTCGCCGAGATCGCCAGAGATCCAACCAAGTTAGCGCGTCTGCTTACGGCAGCGCCTCTAGCGGTATCCACACATACCGAGTAGAGACGCCGCACAGGGAGTGCTAGCACCTCGCCGCACGATTAGGGTTTCTGGGGAGCGGAGGGCGTGCGCGACAGCTAGGCGTGGTGAGGGCTCAACTCGTGTCTTGCACTGTCCTTGCCCTTGCTTTTATATAGACACGATAGTGGGCTTTGGCCCACTAGGATTCCACTTCCTACATGGACCGCATCCACGCACAAAACCGTTAAACAATTCCAACCCGTTAAGTGTTTGGTTTGTTAGGTTCAGTGCAAGTCGGCCATGGATCCAGGAACCCGCTTCCAAACCACTAATCGACAGCGACACCTAGCAGTACATATTGACCCCGAATGCACAGAATCTGTATTCGACTGAACCTTTGATATAACGCACATACTGATCCCTTTGCCACATGATACCAGTCAAGCTCAAGACGATATACGTGCCACCCTTAATTGATAGCTCAAACACTTCACTCGATAGGCGACAGTGTGATGGATACAAACCATGACTAACTCTTTAGCCATATTAGCATGGTCGTGCTCCTTCCCTACCCATCCACACAGGAGCCCAGAGGTATCTCTCCCTTTACCTAGCAGGGGTAAATTCCATCTTGATCATCATATCCCTGGCAATGCATCGTGGCATACACAGTAGTCACCTTTATAACTACGTACCCACTTACGGTGAAGCGTTTGATAACACCAAAGCATGCGAGTCAATATGCTGGGCATCCATGACCATCTCAAGTATAAGGACCATATAGGCATACCACAAGACTATACACTAATGACACTTTAAGAGATAGCAGAGAGATGTGGTATGGTCGGTTACTCGGTTAGACTCACAAGGAGGGGGTAGGGGAAGTGACTACGTTGTAGTTGGTGTTAGGCTGAGGCATAAGGGGAACCCATTTTGGGCCAAAAAAATTGGATGGACATGTGTCCACCCATGTCCCTTAATGGACCCGCCCCTAACCACCGTCGATAGATCTTCTATGCCATAATACCAACAAGGTCGCCAAAAAATTTTAGTTAATGATCTCATAAATGATCTGCAAGCCAAATATCGGCTCAAGTCCGAGTGAGCTCTAAGCCATGAGCTAAAGTTCTAGCCCAGGATAGAATATACTGATCAATCAAGTCAATTTTTCAACCCAGATGAAATTGGTTATATGATATGAAAAATATGGTGATTATGCTGAGATTCCATGATAATTCGTGGCCTTGCTAGAAGGCACTACAATTTATATGTATATTTAGTGCCATGTCAGTCCAATCCTTGAAAATGTTTGGAAGAAACAAGAAACAAACCCAAAAAATAAAAAAGTTTTTGATGGTGTCGAACGGGTACTTGTATTTCGTATCTCGAATTATAAAATCCATAATTTCACATTTGAGACACATCAATGTACGAATTCATTTTATTCCGGCATTTTTTTTTGGAATGCGCAAGAGGATTGCACATCATTTAATTAAGGAGAAGAAGTGTTAGGAAAAAGGTCCTAACTGCCATACAAGGGACTCCAACTCACCCAAACGACTAGAAAAAATGACCTACAACCAAAACACCAACAAACATAGGAATAAGAAAGATTAACCCTGAAACAGCCGACCAAGAGCTTGAGTTCTAGCCTGACACCACAGCAACACCTCCCTCTCAATAGCTAAAAGAATCATGGCTGAATCCGGCGAAGCTCTATTAAAGAATTGAGCCACTAAATACAAATATGTTTCACAACTATAAAATATTAAAAAATCATGTTTGTTTGGTATCTGTTTTGAAATATTTTAAATAGAGGAAAGACACGAACTATTGGAGGATCTCGGCATACCAAATTTATCCTTCGCTAGACTTTGCTCCTATTAGGCAGGGATCGACCCAAAGGCACGAACGGAAACTAGATGCATGGGTGTAACAACAAAATTAAATATAGCATTATAGCGTACAAAATGAGAATTGTTTGGCCCTTTTGTTTGTTTACCAATTTAGTTAAATGACGACACCTCATAGAGGTCCAACTGTGTGTGTTTCATATATGATAGTAGTATAAGAAGTTCCATTTTTCATGCCAAAAAAGAACAGAGTAGGCCATGGACAGCATGTTACATCCGTGTGTGAGAGAAATTATGTCTTGCTATACGGCCATTTACCAGTTACCACCATGTAAATAAAATACTCCACGAAGCACCACATACACTATCTGTTATGGAATGATGATCAGTGATCTCTCATTTTTCGATGCAAATGGCACATGCATGCACGATGATCCACTGAATTGCCTATTCAGCTTAACTCCCTGAGATATGCATCTCTGATTGCGTGCAACTTCACAACCACATCCAACATGCTCATGCGTTCACTTGGGGTTGTCTTGGTGCAGCAGAGTCCAATGTTTAGGATGGAAAGAAGGCAGTGTACACATTTTTCCTTGGCAACCTTCGGAGTTTCTTGGTGAAGGTCCAACTGTTGTAGCAGCTGAGGATCAACAATCTGCAATGCTTTATCAGGGAAGTTGATCTCGGTAAACTTCGCGATGGTCAATCCATCCTTAAACATGTCATCGGTTGGTCTCCTTCGAATGAATATTTCAAGGAGAACAACCCCGAAACTATAAACATCTGAGGCAGTAGAGACTTGACCACCCCCTGCACACTCTAGTGTCAACCATATACAAGCGGGGTTTTAGTTCATATGTTACTACAGAAAATGAAAAATCTCTACTCAACATACGAGGAAGCAAGAACTACGTGAAATTAGATATTACCGGGAGCAATATATCCGATGGTCCCTTTAATTGCAACCGAAGAAGTGGTTGAGTTGAAGTTGAAGTCACTGGAAGAAGGTTCCATAGGA
The DNA here is from genome assembly GCA_005191435.1 of Raddia distichophylla. NCBI lineage: Eukaryota > Viridiplantae > Streptophyta > Magnoliopsida > Poales > Poaceae > Raddia > Raddia distichophylla. The sequence continues at coordinate 2,163,221 of SPJY01027863.1, read as the reverse complement.
TCAACTTTGAATTTTGCAAGACCAAAGTCACCAACGTGAGCTGTCATATTATCATCTAGAAGAATGTTGCTAGGTTTCATATCACAATGAACAATAGTTCCATCATTGTTATGGTGTAGGTACTCTAGTGCATCTGCTACATCCACCATAATATTTAACCTCTGAGAGAGCGTAATTTGGTATGAAACTGAAGTGTTGTCTTCATTTGCATTTGAGTACAATAATGCATGCAAGTCACCTTGTGGCATAAATTTATATACTAAGGCTTTGAAATCATTTCCTGTAGCATCAATACTTGAGCAAGCAGTAAGAATAGGAACTAGATTGCGATGCCTCACATTTCTCAAAGCATTGCATTCTGTAACAAAGCTTTTATGTGCTCCCCTGGTCTCTTGGATAAAAACTTTAATGGCAACATCAGTGCTGTCCTGAAACAAGTTTCCTTTATATACAACACTATATCTTCCTCGACCGATTAAATATGATGTTGAGAATCCATCTGTTGCTCGAGCAAGATCATTATATGAAACTTTGGGAAATTTTGTATCAAATGAGTGCAAAGATATAGATTTTCTCATAGACCTCTTCCTTTTTATCCTAAGGAGAAACACTATATATATGACTACAAGTGTGGCTATGCTAACTGATGGGATCACTACTTTCAGTACAATAATATATCGCTTGTCCTTAATTGAATTCAAAGGCATGGCAGAACATGCAATAAGATGTAACTCTGGTACCCCACCACAAAGAGCCTGATTTCCTTTAATGTGTATGGCAGTTGCATTCTTGAATATTCCTTTTGTGGGGAGTTCCCCCTTAAGATTGTTGAATGACAGATCTAGTTGTTGCAGATGTTGTAGATCACTAAAAGGCATTGGTATTGTCCCAGTTAAGCTATTGTGAGACAAGTTTAGCACTTGTAGGCTACTGATGTTGCCCAATGAATTGGGGATGCTTCCATTAAAACTATTGCTACTCAACCAAATTTGTTCCAAACTTTCACAATTTCCCATAGAGCTAGGAATTTGTCCATAGAGCTTATTTGATGAAAGTAGCAAATATATGAGTTGCCGAGCATCGCCAATGTCGACAGGGAGTTCTCCACTAAGATTGTTGGAAGATAAGTCTATAATCAATATCGATGGAATTCTATATATTTCCTTTGGTATTGCACCATGGATATTTGTGTTGTATATACGTAACTCCTGAAGCATTTTGATGTTTCCGAAGCTTGGTGGTATGTGTCCATTGAATTGGTTCGACCCTAGATAGAGTCTGGCCAAATGAGATAAATTGGAAAGTGTCATTGGAATGGGCCCTTCAAATATGTTGTCATGTACACTTAGTTCTTGCAAGCTTCTGAGAGCTCCAACCCAATTAGGAAGTGCACCGGTAAATTGATTACCACCCAGTTCAAGAATAACCAGGTCTTGAAGGTTTGCTATGCCGGAAGGGAAACCTCCTGATAGTTTATTTCCCCCCATAATTAAATATTGGAGCTGAGTGGAATGGTTTCCAAATGAATTTGGCACATTACCCTGTAGATTATTTATGGCTACCGAGAACTTCTGTAGCTCAGTGCAGTTGGCTAGACTGTTCATAAACTCCCAGTCTTGGTTGTTGGGTCCATGGAGATTATTGAGCTCAAGATTTAGCCCAGATAATCTTTTAAGTTTTCCTATGGAGCTAGGCACTCCTCCAGTGAAATCATTTCTTGATACATCGATGAAGTATAGTTTTGAAGCATTTGTCAGTGAGCCAGGGATGTTCCCATTAAAGAAATTGGCTGCTAAATAGAGTGTTTCGAGATGAGGCAAATAATTACCAAAAGTTGATGGTACCACTCCGCTTAGACCATTGAGAGAAAGGGCAAGTTCAACCAGAGTAGAGAGATTCAAGAGGGCTTGTGGAAACGAACCTACCAACTTATTACCACCGGCAAAAATAATTTGCAGTGCAGGAAAGTTTGCAAATTCATCGGGTATGTTGCCCTCGATATTGTTGTGTGCACAACCAAATCTCAGTAGGGTGGTGGTATTGGTAAGAGATATAGGGATGACTCCACTAAGACTATTCTTTGAGAGTTGCAGCTCTTCAAGGAGAGGAGGTAAATTTGAAGGGATTTGTCCCACTAGATTATTTCCATCCAGCCATAGCAAATTGAGGCTAGAACAGTTTGCAAGATTGGGTATCCTTCCTTGTAACATGTTATCGCTCAGGATGATGGTATGGAGGTGTCGAAGGTGACCAAGGGACTGAGGGATCTCTCCGGTGAACGAATTAGTTGGTAGGAGTAGAACTTTTAGCAATGTTAGGTTTCCAAGAGAGGGAGAGATTTGCCCCACTAATCCTTGGTTTGTAAGGTTAAGAGAGATTACACGGCGTGGGGCTTTTGTTCTGCACAGGACACCTTCCCAGTGACAGAAGTGTGTGCTATCGTTCCAGGACACGAAGGCTTGCCGCGGATCAAGATTGACGTCCTTCTTGAATTCCAGCAGTGAGAGCCGATCTGTCTCGTTTCTGTTCAATGAGCTGCAAATGGCGACATGGGCACTGCAAGCCATAAGCACTAAAGCATATTGCACCATTGTAGTAACATCCATGGCCTGATCTCTCGGTCGAATTTTCATCTTGACTGCATGCAGAGGTGAAGACACGGAATTTTTTAGAGTCAATACATGTACATATATATATATGGTGGCGTGGCAAATATTCACTTTATTAGTTTGTTTTCTGAAGTACCTGGACTGGAGGATTAATTTCTCTTTAGCTTTTCCTTTTCTCAAGAATTGGGCTTCTTAGTTCCTGCAAAAAGATTATTTGGGAAATGAAAAATCTGGACAATACGTGGTTGGTTGTCGTTTAGGTCTCTTAGAGTTGTGGTTTTTCTTTTTCTTTTTTTTTAACGCAAAGAGCATGAGCATATTGTCAATCCATTCAAGAAGGAATGAAAGTACAATATACAAGAGAGAAAATAGGGGAAAAGAAGAAGCAACAACCCGGCGCAATCGCCAAAGCCCAACGCAGCGTGAACACACCACCACGCATGGCACCACGGTCTAAAGCCAACCACATACATGCCAACTCGGCCTAAGCCGACTATGTCACCAAGGGGGCGACTACAACACAAGCGGCCCTTCTAGCAAGCCATTGACCTAGACATGAACAACACACACTCGAGAGCTCCCAAACAAGAGCATACCTACTGACCAAGAGAAAGACAATGCCTTCAACAATGGAACGAGAACCAAAGTAGTTATTGCCATCGCTCGTCTGTGAAGTAGGTCGGGTTTTTTCACCCCTAACTCTGGAGAAGAGGACCATCACAGCGATGCCTCCAAGGAGGGGAATGTCACCAAGGCAACGCCATTGCCAGCCCAAAGGCAGGGATTTCGCCCGACGCAAACTCACCCTCGGCCATGTAGTTAGGGTAATCAGCATATTAAGGAGACAACCGAGCTACCCCATCATCGGCATGTGACCTATAGACGATCTAATCTAGCCATCTATCGAACTAAAGACGCCACCAAGAAGACCGCTACACTCGAAGATTCAGGAAGCAACGACATCTGCCGAGAAATTCTGTGACATAGATAGCCGAAACCCACCGGTAACCCCAAGCCCCATCGTCCGTACGTAGACTGATCTAGCCAACAACACCAAGCAGTCATCGTGCCGAGCTCGATCCAAATTCCAAAGTTCTAAACCACCACCTCTCTAGCTAGAGGAAGGAGGACAGGAGAGGCAAGGGGATAGCTAGAGAAAACGTCACCTTTCTAGCTGCAGAAAGGGATCCCCGCTCGGTCACCGCTGCACTAAGCTGGTTGTGCCTCCACAAGCCGCTGCAGCCGCCTGCACCTTCGCGGCATAACCAATGCCGATGCACCGCGCGCTGGATTCAGTTCTTGCACCGCCGAATCTGGCCTCCCAGCCAGTCGTGCCTCCCCAAGCGTTGGTCCACCGGCTGACGAGCCTCGGATGTTGGACGCTGCGTCGAATAAAAGAAGGGAGAGAGAGATAGAGATAGGGGGTACAAGGGAGGGAGGGGAGGGAGGGAGGGACAGGGGTAGGGTTGGCTCAGCACAACTGTAGCACCCCTTGAGCCGTCCTCGTCACGTGCGGCACGAGGGTCTCTCAAGGCTGTCTCCAACAGCATCCCCTAAAGCACCCTCTACCCTAAAATAGAGGATGGATTCTTCCCCTATGTGCTTCAATAGTATTTCCTATTACGTTCCCTAAAATAGAGTTTTTTCTCTCCATCCCCTTATATGTAGGGGTTCTCTCTCCTCCCCCTATACAATTCTCCATATAGAGAACGCTATTGGAGATGGAAGAAATATAGGGTGAGATTTTTTTTAAAGGGAACCTGTATATGAGGCTATAGGGGATCAAATTTAGGGATTCCTGTTGGAGACAGCCTTAAACATGTGATTTTTCTTTTGGAATCCTATGATTAAAAGAAATGCGGCACAGTGGGACTTGTCCGAACTCCGTTCGGATGGTATCGCTATAGAACAAAGGAGCGTGGGAAGGAGGAAGGAGGAGGAGGGACAAGTTGATCTCGCCGTCGCCATCGTTGACCTCACCGTTGCAGCCGTCGACCTCGCCGGCGGCGATTAGGGTTAGGGTTCGGGGTGGGGGTTTTGGGGTAGGGTATCAGTGTCTCCTGGGCATAGATTTGGGCAGGGATGGCAGCGGACCGGTGGTTGGTCGGGGTTCAATGATGCTTGGCTAGCTTATACTCCATAGTCTGATTCACGAAACAGAGAGAAAATGTTTTTCGCAACAATCTTTTCGTACTAGGTTTAGAAATAAACATGCACAAAATAATAATTGCAAGACAAGATAGATCTAATCAATTCTAGCTAGCAAGCAGTTTCCTATAATTTTTCTAGGTATAAAACCCTTATGTTCTACAGTAGTATAATGAATTACATGTGGCAAAGCTTTGGAGTTGTGATGCTCTAGTCTTACAGTTACAGCTCGATCGGCGCACTTGAAGCCCAAACGCGCCCGGCGGAGCAGGGAGGTTCGGCCACCACCTCCAGGCTGATTGAGCAACCAAAGCAAAGAATGAGAATGACATATATGAGAGGTGTGCCACTCTCTGAGTACGAGTACTATTATATATATGGGTTTTTTTCATCCATGCCATTATTAAGTTGCATATATTCGGAACTGCCATTATAAAGTGTCTATTGTTATTGATGCCATTCTCTCAGCAACAAACCACAGCACTGCCATTCTTTGCAATTTCGGAGGATTTACAAACTTAAATACAACCAAAATACGCATATGACATGTGGGCCCCTAATGTCATCCTCACACCTTCTTCTTCTTCCTCCTCATCTTCTTCTTCCTCCCTCCACCGCTACTCTCTCCTCCATCGTCGCCGGAGCTCCACCGCACCACCGCCAGAGCTCCACCGTGCAGCCGCCGGAGCTCACCCCGAGCTCCTCCGTTGTCCTCCTGGAACCCTAGCATGAGCTCACCATCGCCATGGCCGCCTCCACCAACGCCGGGATGGACCTCGCTACGTGCGCCGCCGCCGCCGCCTGCCTCCTCCTCCTCGGCGGCGGCGAGCTCCTCCTTTGCGGCGGCGGCGTGAGCTCGAATGCAGCAGGGGCGGCGCGAGCTCGAATGCAGCGGCAACGACGTGAGCTCGAGATGGACGGTGGCGGCGTGAGCTCGACGGCAGCCGCGGCAGGGGAGCTCGAGATGGACGGCGGCGAGCTCCTCCTTCGCTGCGGCGACGGCGGTGTGAGCTCAAGATGGATGGTGGCGAGCTCCTTCGCCGCCGCTGTGCGCGAGCGCCGCCGCAGCTTGAAGAGAGATGGGGAAGAATAGGAGGAAGAAGAAGAAGGGATAGAGGATGACTTGTGGACCCAGGCTGTCAGGTGTGTATTTCTCTGTATTTCACATGTATTTCTATTTTGTATACTCCGTAAATCTCTCAAAATGCTCAAGAATGGCAGTGCTAAGGTTTGTTGCTGAGAGAATGGCACCAATAACAATAGGCACTTTATAATGGCAGTTCCGAATATATGCAACTTAATAATGGCATGGATGAAAAAAAAACCCTATATATATTAGGATAACCTTCGGCGGCCGGTCAAACTGGAGGGTTCTTTTGATCTTTTCAGCTTATAATCAGATTTATCGTTAAAATTAAAATAGTTATTATTTTTATCATATAAAACGCTATTGTATTTTATAGTACTTTTTAGATCGTAGTGCTCTTTTCCCAAGGCTTTCAAAATTAGGTTCTTTGTTTTGCTATGTTTATTCATGCCCATCATTATGTACGGACCAAAAAAAATATAAAAAACATAATGTTAAATGAAAAGGTGCATTGAGAGACCATGTTTCCACTAACTAATAAAGTTTGGTTGGTTGTATGCATGAATTTAATTTGCTGCATGCATTTAATCTTTTTGAAAATAGAGGAACAATATAACATTAAGTAGCACTATTCATATGAAAATAGAGGAACTATATTTTTTATTTTTAAAAATTTTTAGACTACTTTTCAAGTGCTCTTAAATTTGCTATAGAACGATACGGCACGGCCAAGGAGGCAGTTCCTGCATATGTCAGTGTATGGGCCACGGTACGGCACGGCCAAGCCAATGGCGAGCATTGACGAGCGACGACTCCGACTGCTGCATGCATGCATTGGGATTGCCGCAAAGACTCTCACCGAAGACTCGAGACGCTGTAAGCGGAACAACTTCCACCATGAAGCGAGCCAGCTGCTTCCTGCTCCTCGTCGCACCCACCGTGCTGTCCCTCGCTGGTGCCGCCGGCGCGTGCTGCTGGCCTTCAAGGCGGGCATCACCAGCGACCCGGATGGCCTTCTCGCGTCGTGGCGGCGGGGCTCCGACTGCTGCCGGTGGAGGGGCGTCCGGTGCAGCAACCTTTGGCGGCTAATTAGCAAGCCAATTGTTCGACCAAAAGAAAGTTCAGACGTTGTGGCCGATAGTAAGTACAGTTGCCATCTAGAAAGGTGGATATCACTCGGGCCGTAAGGGGTGCTATTGTCAAACCATGGGCTAAAATTAGAGTTTTGCTATTTCAGAGCCAATGCAACTAGAGCGTGTGTTCATTTCATCTTTGTTCTAACTCAAAGACATGTCTAAAAGCTATTTGAAACAAGTCAAACAAAGAGTACCTGACTCTCGAGACTAGCTCGAAAAACTCTTGAAGTTAGAAAATAAATCAAACAAGTAGATAACTAAAATAAAATAAGTTGGGAAGAACATACCCTTAGAACGTGCTTAATGAGAAACTCTTTTACAATCCATTATATGTCCAACATTATCAAATAAACTAAATGGATAGCAATAATAATAAACCCATTTTGTTATTTTTATATAGTCTATATGTTGTGATAATTTGTAACGATTTTTTCGCGTCCTTTAGTAGTGCTTTCAAAGATCCTAAAACTATTTTTTTATTTTTTAAATCTTTAGACTACTTTTCGAGTGGTCTTAAATTAGCGATAGAACGATACGGCACGGCCAAGGAGGCAGTTCCTGCGGCCAGCCAATTGCGAGCATTGACGAGCGACGACTCCGACTGCTGTGCATTGACGAGCGACGACTCAGACTGCTGCAGCTAAGACTCTCACCGAAGACTCGAGATGCTGTAAGCGGAACTACTTCCACCATGAAGCGAGCCAGCTGCTTCCTCGTCGCAGCCACCGGTGCGAGAGGGCTTTAAGGCGGGCATGAAACTATTTTTTAGAGGTCAGAAACTATTTTTAATAATCATGAAATATAATTCTAGTTAATCTATTCAAGGAAAAAGGCTATAACAATGCTACAAATAAGATACAACAATACAGAGAAGTCCAACATGCAACATTATTATTTTAATAACATCTTCAAGTTATCTAGTATTTACCATAATTTTATCACAATTTTCTAAAGCATCTAGATATTTATAATAAATCAAAATCATTTACAGATGATAAATAAATTAGAAAAGCTAAAAAACACTGCGGAGTGCTGGGCCAGCTGTCCGCATGGTGTGGCCCAAAAGGAGGGGACGGCCCACGGGCGGCGCGGAGGCAATACGCAGAAAGCGTATTCCCCGAGTACGCTTTCACTAAAACTGACATGTGCGCCCACGGGTCCACACGTCAAAGGCACAAAGGAAGAGTCACCCCTATGACTGGCTTCGCCTGACGGGTGGGCCCTACTTGGCAGCATCACAAGGCCTGGATGACGTCCCCGTTTCTTCCACCTCCAGACGGGCGCAGCGGCGAGGGCAAATCGGACGGCGGCGGCGCTACGGAGCACGGTCTACGGGGTTCTTGGGCTCTACAGAATCAGGGCGAAGGCGCGCATAAAATGGTACCGGTTTGGTGGCCGGAGGTGGACGAGGGCGGCTGGTTCGGGTGAACACGGCTTCGACGAATCACGGCGAAAGGAGTGCAATTGAGGCATGGGTGAGCATTAGAGAGGGTAGTGGATTCTCACCGAGGCGACGGGAGAGCCGGGGAAAGCTTGGAGAGGTCTAGCAACGTGCTGGCCATGCGGCGGCCGGAACAGGGGAGATGGCGTCCGAGTCCTCCGGTGAAGCTGGCGTCAATTGCGTTGGATGGGAGTTGTAGGGTGTCTCCAGTATGCGTCATCCGGAGGCAGGGCCCCTGGGATGTCGCCGGTGATGAACAATCCAAAAGGGGGAACATCCCGAGGCGGCGACAGTCTCGGGTCCGACGATGCGTGGCGCGTCTAGAATTTAATTCGCGAAAGGTAGCGTGTAGGGAGGGGTACGAGGGCGCGTATAAGCTCACCGCAGGCTTGATTCGCGGTGCGGATGTTCGGATTGGGCTGGTGACGGTGAGGCGAAAGGGTGGCGGGGCGGAACTCTTCCTGCGCTGCACACACAAAGAGGCATCAATCTCCGGCGGCGAGAGCAACTTGGAATAGAGGGAGAGCGGTTGGAAGTGTTGGCGAGGCGCGAGGCTCACCAGGACGAAGTCCCGGCGACGCGGGCTCCACCCGGGCAGCCGGAAAGAGGAGAAGAAGACAGTGCCTCGGCTGGGCTTTATAGGGGAGGATTTGGGCAATGGGGGAGAAGCCGAACTGGGACTGGGCGAAGGGTTTTCATGGATCTCAAGCCGATGGCGAGAGCATGACGCGAACGATGGCGACAGTCTCCGACCAGAGCTCTAGGTTCCGTGGGGAAAAGCAGGGAGGTGGGATGTTTCCGAGGCGGGCTCATCATTCGGACCGGGTAATAGCGAGTGCGACGCCGATGAGGGGGTGAGTCAGCGGCGGGGGCGATGCCATGGCGTCCAGCGAGCGAAGGGTTACCACGGCGCTAGTGGACATGCACGGCCAGGTAAGAGGGCGAATGGGGGGCAGAGAGGGGATTTTGCCTTGGGAACGCGATGGGGCGAGAGGTGGCGACGGCTTCCGTGCATCGGCGGCGGTACACGGCGTGAGCACGGCGCGGGCAACGCCCTGGGCTCGACTAGGGCGCAGGCGCGGGCACGGCGCGCTGGGCGCGGGCAGGGCGGCGCATGGCTGGGCAGGGGATGTAGGGAGGCAACGTGGCCATGTTACTGACTGTTGGATGCACGATCGGGCTACTCAGAAGAAGCCACGTCGGTGCTTGGAAGGGCAGGGCAGAAAGAGAGCAAGAGAGAGAGAGAGAGAGAGAGGACAGGGCAGCTGGGCTGCAGATGGGCTGGGCTAGCAGGGGCAATAGGGCCGAAACACAAAAAGGTTTATGTTGGTGATTCATAATCGGCCCACCCGAGATGGGCCTTGTGTCGGATCTGTACCGGCCTGCCATGCGTAGAAAGAGTCCAGAAGGCCATCCCCGGCCACCAAGAGAGACGTCTAGCCCGCCGGGGCCGTCCCCGGGCTTGACCAAGACATCCACAACTCCCTTGGCCCTAACCAGGAGTGTTGTGCACCTAGCCCGGGAGAGAGCACCACGAACAGTCCGCCTGTCCCCTGGGCAGGTGGCGACAGCTTTCATGCCCCACCACGCTTTCCTCGGCCTTGACCGAGAAGACTGTACCTCCCCTAGGTATCTGTAGCCCGGGGAGAGCCATGCTGGCAGCTCGCCATGTCGTTTGCCCCTTGGACAGATGGCAACAGCTGCCACGCTATGCGATGCCCTCAATGGGTGGCACGAAGCTGGCTCCGACCAGTCAATGCCATATAAGGGATAAAGGAAAAGTGCTTTCTCCCTGTGCAGGCTACTTCCCCGTATTGGCATACCGAGATGAACATGTGTCAAGTACAGACCAGATAAGCTTCTCTTTGCAGGCCACAGATAGGACAGAGCCCAGAAAGAGACAAGGGCGCCGCCACTAAAGATGGACAAAGCACGGATAGACGCAGGGCCGCGGTATCAGCTCCGAACAACCCGCCGCGCCTATAAAAGGAGAAGCCGTCTCAGCATAACCACCAAGGTCTACAAAGTCTACCAGGGCCAGAAGAGCAGAGCAAGCAACACAAGCGTCCGAATCTTCCTTAGCAGTAGTCGTAGCAGAGTAGATCCCAGTGTCCGAAACCTCCCTTGTAAGCTCGGGATCGGCGCCTCCTAGCCCGGTCTAGGCGGCCCTGTATTGTTTTCCACCAAATCATCAACGAGTGCTGGAGTAGAGCTATTACTCGGCAGTGGGGGCTCAAACCAGGGTAAAAATCAGCTGTCTCCCACGGTTTGTATTTCCTTCGCCTCTTCTCTCTCCCCCTTTCAATATCACCATACGACGGATTTGTACTCGGATCCCAGGTCGCACCAGGCACAGTCCGAGAAGGCCGCGTAGCTAGAGCCCCCGCGAGCTCGGCCGTCGCCCCGGGCTGCTGGGAGGGGTTGTCGTTGGGCCTCACTCCAACTACAAATTCGTCTGCCGGTCCATGGACCCGCCGCCCTCAGTAGGCACATTTCCCAGACACCGACAATTTAAAATACAAATTTGAATTTTGGTCAAGCACAAGAGTTTAAATCTCAAGCTCAAAATATCAGTTTTAGGGAAACTATTTATATGTACATTTTTAATGGATGGCTGTTGGATGAAAAGAATTTGGATTTCATATTTGTAAATACGAACCTTTGTACAAGGTTTATAATTTGGAAATCAGAATATTATTCTTGGGAAATTATTTTTAAGCACAAAATTTAAATAGATGGTCATTTGGCATAAAATACCTTGATATTCAAATTATATATATAAACCTTTACGAAAAGGTTTATACTTCTGGAAACCAAAACATTGTTTTAGGATTAAACACTATAATTTAGCAAACATCCTAATTGGACGACCAAAGTACTTACCTAATCAAAAAGGGAAACGCTTAGTATCGGGCGTCTGGCGCTCCGGACGCCACGTGCCGCCCAGAGCCACACGTGACCTGGACGTGGCGCGCATCACCCATAGGATGTCACTCGCCGGCGCTGCCTGTGGTTCTGTGGTCTGCGCCCCTGTGCTTTCTTTCTTGGACGTTCGTGCCATGCAGATGGCTTACTCATGAAGGCAGCAGGGACGTTGCGTTTTCAAGACTTTGGGTTGCAAAAGGGGATGGGGAATCTTGTATGTTGGAGGGGTCCACATGTGTTGGGGGGCAGGGAGATGGGGCAAGGAGTCTTAGATTTTCTATGCATGGCACTGTATAGTCTAGACGCGGTGGAGATTTTTGAGCTTTATTGTAGTATTGAAACTACAAATCTGGCTAATGAAACTTGAATCTTTTCTAATGAAATTTGGATTTTAGCCAAGTTTCATCATTTTTTAGCCAAGTTTTCTTAAGTTTCATCGTTGTTTAGCCAAGTTTCGTTAGACTTTCTCTAAGTTATATCGGTACTAGCCAAGTTTCGTTGTATCTTCTTCAAGTTTCAACAGTAACTTAGCAAGCTTCGTCAGGTTCCTCAAATTTCATCTCTAGTTTCTCAAGTTTCATCAGTAGGTTGTCAAGTTTCATTAGTAAGTTCCCAAGTTTCAGTAGTTGGTTGTCAAGTTTCTCAAGTTTCATTAATATATTCTCAAGTTTCATTAGTTATTATTTAAGTTTAGTATATATTTTCCTAAGTTTCAGTAGTTATTTGTTCAAGTTTCATTACATTTTTTTCTATCCCACTGTCTACTTTGAGTTTGGCCACGCGCTGCACAGAAGATCCCTCATCTGATGCACATGCAAAAGGGGCCCACATTGTGGCAGGGTGCATGCCCTCCTTTTCCCAAAAAAAAAAAAATGGATGCACTGCGAGTGACAGGCATGTGGTAGCGTGCATGTGCATGCAGGTTGCAGGGACAGGGGGCCATGCGCGCCAGAGGTGGGGCCGTGGGAGCACGCGCGGGAGGGCCTTTTTTCTGCATGCAACCGAATGGTAGAGTCGGGTTCGATCCGGGGTGCTGTGAGCGCTCGGATTGGACGCTTTGCCGGCGATCCAACGGATGTCGTGCGTCCGATCGGCGCGCACAGGACGGACGTCCGGACGCTGGCGTCCGCCAATCAAAAATTAGAGAAAGTAATTACATGGAAACATTCATGCATTCCTATTTTAAATTCTAAATTAAACATTTGCCAGAGGGCATGCAAGATTTGCAAGAAAGGTACAAAATAAATAAGTTCATCCCTTTTATATGGGCTAGATGAACCTTTTCTACATTTTCAAAATATTTACTTTGCAAGCTTACAAAATTAGATTATTGAAAATGTTTAGAAGATGACATTCATGATTTGCAAGGAGGGTTTTGTAATAACTTTATCCCTTAATAGAGGTTAGATGAATAATTCTATGATAAAATAAACTTTAAGAAAAGCCCTTAGAAATAGAATTTTTGCAAATACTAAATGGTAGCAAAACATGGTGATTACTCTATGACATGAGATGCCATGTAGCAAAACCTATAATAGCCTTTTAAACCAGACAGGATATTTTTCCAACATAATTTATTATATATCTATATATATACATACATATATTTGAAAATACAAGTATATAGTAGCAAAAAGGGTCACAATTTCAATGGCAAAATACTAGTCACTTAAAATAATTCCATTATTTTAATTTTTCAAATAATTTTCTTCATGTCCTAAATTTGGGATGTTACACATGCACCCCAAAGTCACAGAGGGGAATTTACCCCTATGCTACCCAATTCGTGCGCCTAGCTTCGTATGCCATTGCTTTCGTTCACCTTCATCCCAATGATATCAGACGTACGAATTACTTATCTGTATGCCATTTTGCCCCTTTTTTAGCTATTTTAGTCCTTTTTTAATCATTTCCCCTCATTTACGAGGTGAGATGACTATTTTGCCCATGGTTCTTTGGTTCAACCCAACCGTGTGGCCCAGCACACGCAGTTGGAGTCTATTGCATTGTGTGGCCCTTGTTTGGCTAGGGTTCGCGGGGCGGCGACTGCATCGTGGGCGGCGGCTGCATGTGCATCTTGGGTGGTGGCTTCGTGGGTCCTGGGGCGGCGACAGCTTCGTCCTGGGCGGCAGCGTCGTGCGTCCTAGGGCGGTATCATGGGGCGGCCGCTTCGTGCGTCCTGGGCCGGCAGCGGTGGCTTGCGGGGCAGGCGGGCAGCGGCGTGCGAGCCGACACCGACAGCTTGCGGGGCGGCGGCGTACAGGCCGGCACCGACGGCAAGTTTAAGATGCAATACTATTATGTTCTTTGATGTTGGTTACTTACTTACGTGCCAATGAATTGATTCTACAATGTTTCAGCCAAAAAGTAATTTTTGATGTAAAACCAATAGTCATATTCTTTAGGGAAAACAACATTTATTAAGCATAAACCCAGGTTCTATATCCAATATAGAATTTTGGATCAATTCATTTTTTGTGTTAATTTCTTTAAGTAGTATCGATGTAACTTTAATTACACATGCAAGAGCTCCGATGGACCAAAGCCAACTACTGCAGAAAATAGTTAAGGGCGAGGGGTGCGAATTTAGTGGCATGGAGGTGAGACGTGCGAATTGGGGCTGGTTGGGTTGAATAAAATAATTAGGGGCAAAATGGTCATCTCATGGCTCAAAAGATTAAAAAAGGAGTAAAATGACTAAAAAAAAAGGGGGCAATATGGCATACAGATAACTAATTCGCACGTCTGGTGTTATTGAGATAAAAATGGACGAAAGTAATGGCATATAAAGTCAGGCACACGAATTGGGTGGCATGGGGGTAAATCCATGGGCACTCCTCAGTCCTCACCATCTCGCAAGTACCAAAGATCACATGCACAAATGGCACAACCTTCCTGCTTCTTGCTGCTCGCCGCCGCCGCCGCCCTGTGCCTCACCGCCGGCGCGTGCGTGCCGCGCGAGCGGGACGCGCTGCTGGCCTTCAAGGCAGGCATCACCGGCGACCCGGCCGGCCGCCTAGCGACGTGGCGGCGAGGCTCCGACTGCTGCCGGTGGAGAGGCGTCCAGTGCAGCAACCGCACCGGCCATGTCCTCGCGCTTCGCCTCCGACCGTGCCTGGCCTTCTTCGCCCACGACAATGAGCTTTCATACTCACTAGAATCTCATTATCAGGTTTGAACTCAACACACACAGGCAACGGTTGCCAAGTAAACTTGCAGTACATGCATGAACAATCTTTATTACTAGCTGGTAATTAATCAAGACGCTTCTATTCTACCTTTTGCTTGCCGACGACGTCCTTGTTGAAGCAAATTAACCGAATTAACCATCGTTAAACCAACATAATAATCAAGTCAAGAATAACGTACTACTTTAACTTACAGGACTACTTACAGGACTACTTACAGGACTCGGATGTTGCCGACGGCGACGACGATCTGTTCGACTGCCTGAAAGTTGCAGCTCTGGTCGGCAACATATCTTCTTCGCTGCTCTCGCTGGAGCATCTGGAGCACCTCGACCTCAGCTTCAACTTCCTGAGTAGTGAGAGGAGCTATCGTTTTCCAGGGTTCATGGGCTCTCTTAAGAGGCTGAGATATCTGAACCTAGCCTGCATTCCGTTCAAAGACACGCTGCCTCCCCAGCTCGGTAATCTCTCAGACCTGCACCATCTGGACATCTCTTACTGCGAATATACAACCATGGACGCAGGCCCAGTCTCCTCGGATTTGTCATGGCTGACGCGGCTGCAATCGTTAAGGTACCTCGACTTGTCGGGTGCAGACCTTAGCAAGGCATCTGATCATTGGGCTCGTGTAGTGAACACGATCCCTTCTCTGCGAGCCCTCCATCTTTCAGGTTGCCAGCTCGAGAGTGCAGACCAGCCACTCCGGCACATCAACCTCACGAAACTTGAGAGGCTCGATCTCTCTGAAAACACTTTGAACCACACCTCCGAATCTTGTTAGTTCTGGGGGATAAGAAGCCTCAAGTACCTCAACCTTGAATACACCTCTTTGTATGGACAGGTTCCACATGGATTAGCAGCCATGACGTCCCTCCAAGCCTTTCACTTAGGAACAGGAAACCTGCTGTCCAGTATGGAACCCTCCTTGTTGAGAAACCTAAGCAATCTGGAAATCCTAAGCATTAAGGGGAGCCTCTCGTCTGGGAACACTGCGGGAATTGAATTTGCCTGCAAACAATTTGAGCGGAACACTACCGGCTAAGATGGGACAATTCACCAACTTAGCCATTCTTGATCTCACAGAACCAGCTCATTGGGACCCTACCAGCCTCCATGGGCCAATTGAGCAGCTTAGTCATTCTTGATCTCTCTCAGAACCAGCTCACTGGGACCCTACCAGCCTCCATAGGCCAATTGACCAGCTTAGTATTGCTTGATCTCTCTAAGAATGATTGGTTAACTGGACCGAATGGCTTGGATGGTGCCGTCACAGAAGAACATTTTGCCTTTCTACAGAGCTTAAAATACATAGACCTGTCGGGTAATTATTTGAAGATTGTGCTAGATCCTAAGTGGTTGCCTCCTTTCAGACTAAAGAGGGCAAATTTTCATTCTTGCCAATTGGGTCCTAAGTTTCCTTCCTGGCTTCAATGGTCCATGGATATTGGTGAGCTTCTCATTTCAAATACAAGTATAACAGACCCATTTCCTAACTGGTTTTCTGCAGCATTCTCAAAGGCTACATCTTTGGACATCTCCAACAATCGAATCAGCGGCGGTTTACCCACAAATATGGAGATTATGTCACTCAAAATGCTCGATCTTAGTTCAAACAAAATAACCGGTCTAATACCTATGTTGCCGAGGAATCTCACGTTTTTGGACATTTCAAGGAATTACCTGTCAGGACCATTCCCACCAAAGTTTGGTGCTACAAATCTTGAGCAAATTTATCTGTCATACAACAACTTGTCAGGCCATATTCCGGGTTCCATTTGCGAATTACAATACTTAACGATCTTACATTTAGCCAACAATTTTTTTGAGGGAGAATTTCCTGATTGCTTTTGTTGAAATATGATCTGAATTCTAATGTAAGCCTTGTGGGGACGTCTAGAGGGCACACGGTTCGGTCATGATAATTAGTGGATTTGTTTTCGTATTTGACTACATTCAGTTTTATCCCATTACTTAATAACTAAAGGAACTTGCTCCTGATGAAAAATAGCGGTGTAGAGCAAGTAGAGTGCACGAAGCACCCCATTACTAAATGGCCATATGAAATGTATTATTAAGGGAACTTATAAATAGAGCAACAGCCAAAGTCGACATATATATATATGCCATATAAAAGAAGACAATTACCGCGGTATACTAGCATTCTCTTTAGAAGATAAATAAGAATAATGAATTGGTATGGTACATAACAAGACTGATAGCTCGACGCTTCATGGAGATGCTTATTCCCTGGTCGTGATATTCCTCTAGATATATCTCATTATTGGCAGTACTCAACTTAAAGTTGAGAGTGAAATTTGAATTAAAGGATGTTGTTACTAGATATATGTATAAGAGACTTGGATTCGGATTTGTGAATGAAAATACTTGAAGTATCACTATTCGAAAACGTATAGTGTGAAATTCTAAAAGTCACTATATGAATTGAAGAAAAGAATTAGAATAAGCATCCTCATACTTGAAGTATGGTTTTGAATTGAAAGACTTAGGTAAACTAAGCACTGCTTAAGCTTGCAGCGCGAGCATTTTCCTCATGGGATCCTAATGCATCAGGCAACCTATACTCAAAACGTTTTAGAAAGGTTTGGCTTGGACAAAACCTATTCCTCAAGAACCCCCTATGATAGGGAGATCTTTGCTGAAAGATAAAGACCCCTTCCGACCTAAGGAAGAGGGGGAGAAAATTCTCGGGCAGAAAGTCCCGTACCTGAGTGAAATAGGAGCACTTATGTATCTTGCTAATTAACAATACATGGCCTGATATAGCATTTGCCGTGAATACGTTGGCTCGATACAGTGCAACGCCCACGAAGAGGCATTGGAATGGAATAAAGGTTATCTCGAGATACCTCTGTGCCATAATTGATCTTGGCCTGTTTTACAGGAAGAACCAAGATATGAATATTGTTGGTTATGCCGATGCCGGGTACCTTTCGGATCCGCATACTGGTAAATCACAAACTTGGTTTGTCTTCCTATGTGGTGGCACTGAATATTATGGAAATCGTCCAAGGAGACGCTAGTGGTCACGTCCACTAATCACTCAGAAATTATTGCATTATATGAAGCATCTCGTGAATGTGCACGGTTGAGAAGAATGGTGGAACACATCCTACAGTCATGTGGATTACCTATTGGGTACAATTATCTATGAAGATAATGCTGCTTGTGTTGCACAAATGCAAATGGGTTATGTGAAAAGTAATCTTACTATGCATATCAACCCCAAGTTCTTCTATGTACATGAACTGCATAAGTTGAATGAAATAAGTATTGAACACACCAAATCCTATGAGAATTTGACTGATCAGTTCACTAAGTCATTGCCTACTGTCTCCTTTGAAAGGTGTGTTAGAGGCATTAGAATGATCAGACTCAAAGAAATGCTGAATTCAGGAGGAGACACTTCACACGCCCTGGATTAAAACTTTGACATGAAGATGGAGTACCCAACTCGATCTAGAAGATCGTATGCAATGTTGGGTGGTTTGTACTCTTTTTCCCATAGTGAGTTTTTTTTCTGAAGTTTTCTCACGTAAGGTTTTTAATGAAGAAAATCGTGCGCACAGCAAGCGTATGCTATGTACACTTTATCCAATCCTTTTTTCCCACTGGGTTTTTGGATGGAGTTTTGATGAGGCATATGCATCTCACTAGTAAGGTCCAAGAGGGAGTGTTGGGAAACCACCGGGAGGGAGCCCGGCCCAGCTAGGGCCGGCGCGTGGCACGTACAGCGCGGCTAGGGCCTGTCGGCGGCTCTCCCCCATGGTGGGTCCCACATTGAACCTAGCCTAAACCCTAAGCAACACTATAAAAGAAGAGGTGGAGCNNNNTCGCTAATTAAATTGCCGAAAGTTCCCTCGGGAATCATACCATTTCCCCACAACGTGTGGCCGAGGTGGAATGGCCAACGGTGTACACTCGGCCATTCATGTGGCCTACGGTTTTTACTAATAACCGACAGTTTTTCCACCCTCGGAAAAAGTTAGGAATCTAGTAGTGTTTGAACCACACCTTC
Source organism: Raddia distichophylla (assembly GCA_005191435.1). Taxonomy (NCBI): domain Eukaryota; kingdom Viridiplantae; phylum Streptophyta; class Magnoliopsida; order Poales; family Poaceae; genus Raddia; species Raddia distichophylla. Next base: position 2,144,651 of record SPJY01027863.1, on the reverse strand, counting down.
GAATCTTGTTGGTTCTGGGGGATAAGAAGCCTCAAGTACCTCAACCTTCAGGCCACCTATTTGTATGGACAGGTTCCACATGGATTAGCAGCCATGACGTCCCTCCAAGTCTTTCAGTTCTTCACATATATCTTTAACCAGCTGGCCAGTATGGAACCCTCCTTGTTCAGAAACCTAAGCAATCTGGAAATCCTAGACATTAGCGATAGCCTCTCGTCAGGGAACATAACAGAGATGCTGGAGAGTTTGTTGCAGTGTGCATCGAGTACACTGCGGGAATTGGATTTGGCTGGGAACAATTTGAGTGGAACACTACCGGCTAAGATGGGACAATTCACCAACTTAGCCATTCTTGATCTCTCTGAGAACCAGCTCACTGGGACCCTACCAGCCTCCATAGAGCAATTGACCAGCTTAGTCGTTCTTGATCTCTCTCCGCTGGATGATTTCTTCACTGGACCGAATAGCTTGCATGGTGTCGTCACAGAAGAACATTTTGCCTTTCTACGGAGCTTAAAATACATAGACCTGTCGGATAATTATTTGAAGATTGTGCTAGATCCTGAGTGGTTGCCTCCTTTCAGACTAAAGTGGGCAAATTTTCATTCTTGCCAATTGGGTCCTAAGTTTCCTTCCTGGCTTCAATGGTCCGTGGATATTGGTACACTTGTCATTTCAAATACAAGTATAACAGACCCATTTCCTAACTGGTTTTCTGCAGCATTCTCAAAGGCTAAATATTTGAACATCTCCCACAATCGAATCAGTGGTGGCTTGCCAACAAATATGGAGATTATGTCACTCAAAACACTCGATCTTGGTTCAAACCAAATGACCGGTCTAATACCTATGTTGCCGAGGAATCTCACATTGTTGGACATTTCAAGGAATTACCTGTCAGGACCATTCCCACCAAAGTTTGGTGCTCCAAATCTTGAGCATATTTATCTGTCATACAACAACTTGCCAGGCCATATTTCGGGTTCCATTTGCGAATTACAAAACTTAACGATCTTACAATTTGCCAACAATTTTTTTGAGGGAGAATTTCCTGATTGCTTTTGTTGAAATACGATCCGAATTCTAACGTGAGTCTTGTGGGGACGCATAGAGGGCACACGGTTCGGTCATGGTAATTAGCGGATTTGTTTTCGTATTTGACTGCAGTCAGTTTTGTCCACCCTATATATAACTCTTGTAAGCCGCACGGGAATAGGTGACTCAATTGTTTTTCCCCTGCGTTTGTACTCTCAGCTGATATAGTGGATTTCGCCGATCAGCGCCCATGGTTTTTTCCCGCAAGGGTTTTCATGTAAAAATTTTGTCTCCTGTTCGATCTTCGATTTGCTATATTTGCTAACAAGTGGTATCAGAGCCATATACGAGATCAAATTGAATAAAGAAAGTTAGGGTTTCTCGGCGGCGGCGGCGGCGGCCTTCCGCGGCGGCAACGTGATTTGTTTTTCTGGAAGCCCGTCTTCACGCCATCGTCGGCCGCGTGGCTCGTCTTCGTCTTCACCGCCCGCAATAAGGCATCAGAGTTGATCGGTGGCCTTAGTTTCTTTTTCCGTGCGAAAGAAAAAAAAAATCAACAGATATCTTTATCCAGTGATCGATCGCGGTAAAAAAAAAGAAAAGAAAAGAGCATCACGGTTTACTGCTCTGTTCGGCGGCCAGAAGCAAAATCAGTTTCTCGTTTCCCATTTAAAGCAATAGCAGATTGATTGTGGTGCGGTTAATCAGAAGAGAAAATTTCAGATTTATTTTTCTACCCTATTTTGCATGGTGCACACGGTCAAGTGTACCAGGATCGCTGTTATTTTTCCTTTGTGCTTTGCAGATCGGTATCGAATTCCTTGCATGGCGCCTGTTAAATATGATCTACCCCTATTAGATTTTGATACGAGATTTTCTCTCTGGCAAGTCAAGATAAAGAAAGTTTTGACGCATACTGATCTGGATGATGCACACGACAGCTTTGGGAAGAAAAATTCAAAAGACTGGACAGATGATGAGAAGAGGAGAGATCGGAAGGCTATGTCTCAAATTCATATTTATTTATCAAATAATATTTTGCAAGAAGTGTTGCAAGAAAAATTTGTTGCTGCCTTATGGTTAAAGCTGAAATCGATCTGTTTGTCCAAGGATCTAACTAGCAAGATGCATATGAAAATAAAACTTTTCACGCACAAGTTGCAAGAAGGTGGTTCAATTTTGAACTATATATCGGTCTTTAAGGAGATCGTTGCTGATTTACAATCTTTGGAGGTAAAATAAATACGATGAAGAAGATTTAGGTCTACTTCTTTTATGCTCCCTTCTCTGCGAGCCCTCCATCTTTCAGGTTGCCAGCTCGAGAGTGCAGACCAGCCACTCCGGCACATCAACCTCATGAAACTTGAGAGGCTCGATCTCTCTGGAAAGACTTTGAACCACACCTTCGAATCTTGTTGCTTCTGAGGGATAAGAAGCCTCAAGTACCTCAACCTTGAATACACCTATTTGTATGGACAGGTTCCACATGGATTAGCAGCCATGACGTCCCTCCAAGCCTTTCACTTCGAAACAGGAAACTTTAACCTGCTGTCCAGTATGGAACCCTCCTTGTTGAGAAACCTAAGCAATCTGGAAATCCTAAGCATTAGGGAGAGCCTCTCGTCTGGGAACATAACAGAGATGCTGGAGAGTTTGTTGCAGTGTGCATCGAGTACACTGTAGGAATTTGATTTGGCTAGGAACAATTTGAGTGGAACACTGCTGGCTAAGATGGGACAATTCACCAACTTAGTCATTCTTGATCTCTCTTGGAACCAGCTCACTGAGACCCTACCAGCCTCCATAGGCCAATTGACCTGCTTAGTCATTCTTGATCACTCTGAGAACCAGCTCACTGGGACCCTACCAGCCTCCATAGGCCAATTGACCAGCTTAGTCTTTCTTGATCTCTCTCAGAACCAGCTCACTGGGACCCTACCAGCCTCCATAGGCCAATTGGCCAGCTTAGTCATTCTTGATCTCTCTCAGGATCATTGGTTCACTCAAGTGAATAGCTTGCATGGTGTCGTCATAGAAGAACATTTAACCTTTCTACAGAGCTTAAAATACATAGACCTGTCGGGTAATTATTTGAATATTGTGCTAGATCCTGAGTGGTTGCCTCCTTTCAGACTAAAGAGGGCAAATTTTCATTCTTGTCAATTGGGTCCTAAGTTTCCTTCCTGGCTTCAATGGTCCGTGGATATTGGTGAACTTGTCATTTCAAATACAAGTATAATAGACCCATTTCCTAACTGGTTTTCTGCAACATTCTCAAAGGCTACATATTTGGACATCTCCAACAATCGAATCAGCGGTGGTTTACCCACAAATATGGAGATTATGTCACTCAAAATACTCTTTCTTAGTTCAAACCAAATAATTGGTCTAATACCTATGTTGCCGAGGAATCTCACGCTGTTGGACATTTCAAGGAATTACCTGTCAGGACCATTCCCACCAAAGTTTGGTGCTCCAAATCTTGAGCATATTTATCTGTCATACAACAACTTGTCAGGCCATATTCCAGGTTCCATTTGCGAATTACAATACTTAACGTTCTTACATTTAGCCAACAATTTTTTGAGGGAGAATTTCCTGATTGCTTTTTGATGAAAAAAATGTCTGCTCTTGTTTTAAGTAACAATAGCTTCTCGGGCATGTTCCCATCGTTCCTGCATAGCTGCACACAGCTAGAGCTCCTAGATCTATCACAGAACAAGTTTTTTGGGAGGTTGCCAGTATGGATTGGAGACTTGAAGGAGCTGCAATATCTACAGCTTAGCTACAATTTTTTCCATGGGAACATTCCTTTCAGCATCACCAATCTTGGAAAACTTTATAATCTAAATCTAGCAGGGAATATGTTATCAGAAATTATACCAACACATTTGTCAAACTTAACATCGGTGACGATAGAAAGAACCTTCTTTGGCGGCGAAGACCAAGATTGGTACTATTATGCAGAAGAATTTCACTTACCAGTGGTCACAAAAAGCCAAGAGCTTTATTATAGTTCCGACCTTCTGGACATGGTGAGCATTGATTTATTATTAAATTGCTTGACCGGTGGAATTCCAGGAGAAGTACCTTCTCTTGCATTTTTAAAAAGTCTGAACTTATCCTTCAACTTCCTGAGTGGAAAAATTCCCGATAAGATTGGGTCTATGAAATCTTTAGAGTCACTGGACCTCTCAAGGAACAAACTTTCCCAAGGGATCCTAGTAAGCCTATCAAACCTAACTTATTCGAGCTACTTGGATTTATCGCACAACAATCTTTCAAGAAGAATACCATCAGGATCACAAGCAGCGTCGTGGTCATCTGCTTGGAGAAGCGAGAAGGATGGGCGACGTGACGAGAGGGCGGGCTAATGGGTCGAGAGCTTGCACAGGTCTCAAATGGCGGCTGTACGAGGGCTCGGTAGGATGGCATCCACCCCCTGCAGGAGGCGAGTCTCTTCGCAGCGACACGTTGCCGAGTGGAAGGTGGAGATTCAATGGCGTGTCTGGAAAGGGGATCCCAGAAGGTGAGTTTCTTCTTCTACCCTCTGATGCGGGATTTTCCTCGATGTCGGACAGGGAGTCCAGACGTTTCCTAGATCTGGTTGGTTTCTTCTCTCATCTTTGGGGTTCCACCAAGAACAGCGCGCCCAGGGTTTTTGGGGGCAAGTTCGCTCTTACTTCAGGTGAAATCCTACGCTGAGGTTGTGAGAGATCCACAACCAATCTTGCCTAAGATGTGGAGCAGTGGAGGGAGAGATCAAGATCCTGCCTTGATGGGCGGAGATCGTGGAAGAGGCTGTACTGGATGGGGGAGGGGACGAGGGGCCAGGAGGCGTTTCTCTTGGTCCAGATCTTCAACTAGAAGCCAGGAGCAGGGTTCTTCCTCTTCAAACCCTGGTAAGTTGAGTGGGGAGGGATATGTGGGGAAAGGGTTTTGGCAAGAAGTTGCCAATCCGATTTCTAGAGTTGGTAGGGTTTCTGCTAAGGGAGATCAGGAGAAACATGTGGTTGTGAGTGATTCACCATCTCAGAACCTTAAGAATGAGGTTTGCCGAGAACGGCAGTCTCATGTTCTTGATGAGATTCAAGAAAAGGATGATATTCCAAATAACAGATGGAGTCATCGAGAAGAAATGGCTAAAGAAAGAGGAAAGAACTGGATGGAAAAGCAAGAAGTTTCAGGTGATGACAAAAACGAGAATATGGATGAGGACAATTGGAATCAGAACAGGGAGGACTCATCTTTTGGTAAATCTGCTGCAGAAAAGCAAATTAGCCCTTGTTTTAAATGCAAGAAAATGGGCCACATAGCAATCTAATGTCAGAATGCAAAGTGTTGTGGTAGATGTGGCTTGGATGGACATGTGGCCAAATGGTGTATGATCAAAATTTCTTCTGATCATGCGCCGAAACTTTGTGGTTTTGCTGGTAAGGGACAAGGTTTTTTTGCCATTGAAAATGTATCTTCTGAAGCGAATAGCAGAGAACGGAATTGCACTGCTGTCATCAAGATTACAAGGGGAATGCATCAGCTAGAGACGTGGAGCTGGATGTGGAACTCTTATGGGATCAAATGTCTGGAGATGTATTGCTAAACCATTTAAGGAAGGGCAATTCCTAATGAGATTTCCTACTGCGAAAAAAATTGAAGAAGTCAGTGCTATGGGTGTGATGAATATGAGACTTGTAGATGCAGCTTTTCTTGTGGAACAGTGGAAACCTTATATTGGTGCTAAAGGCAAACTCAATGTGGTCTAGGTCAAGATTGGGAACATCCCAATGGACAAAAGGTCTGAACAGACAATTTATAGTGTGGTCCATCTGATTGGCAAACCTCTGGAGATAGATGCATCAAGTATGTTCAGGTTGGATGCAGTGAGGGTGAAAATTGCCTATAGGGATATTGAGGAGATACCTGAATCTGCTGAAGGAACTATTGGTCTCCTGATCTATGATTTTTTTTTTGAGGTTGAATGGCCTGCTGGTTTCATGAAGAGAGGTCCTCCTGATGATGGCCTCAAAGTAAACAATGAAGAGGGGAAGGACAAACCTAAGAGGCAAAAACAAGGGGGTGATAAAGCGGGTGAGAGTCCCAAGCAGCAGGAGAACAAACATGAGTTAGCCCAATCTGCTCCTCCTAAGTCTAACCTGGATAAAGGAAAGACTATAAGACAGGGGGAGGAAAATTTTGATATCACCTTTGATAATTCTCAAGAATCTGAAAGCATAGAGGAGGATAATATCATTCTACAAGAAACAATTGCTTCATCAAAGGTGGTGAAGAAGAAAGAAGATCTGGACAAACTTAATTCTTGCAGAAATGTTTGGCTGATGCATTGTCCTACCCTAAGCAATATGGTTGACAAAAGTCAGGAACATATAAATGAATATGGCTCTTTCCTTAACAAAGCATCCAATGTGGTTATTCAAGAAATTCTTGATAACAAAGCAACAGATGTTGATGTCACTGTGAAAGAAGGGATGGATAATGGTGATGGAAGGGGCAAGATTCAGGATATATCTAAAGAGGACGAGTTGGTGGGTCCTACCAGAAGAAGCTCCAGACTGAAGAATTCTAACATGCATGTGATGGATAAAGCAGCTAATATGGTGAAGAAGAAAAATCTAGAAGGTATGATACAGAGTTCTAACTCCTTTACCATCCTTAATAATGAGGACTTGGTTCAAATTGCTAGGAATGTTGGTGTTAAAATTTGTAAAAAGGATAGAAAGAAAATTGAGGTACTTAAAGCTTTGGAGGTATCCAGAGAAATGTTGGCAAATAAGAATGAAGGGAAAATAGAAAATAGAGAAAGTCAAATTTTGTGTGGCACAATTAACAGGGCTAGTAAGAATACGGAGGAAACTAAGATAACTGTGGAATGGGAAACCCTAGATAATGAAATAGGGGAGGATTTTTCTCCTGTCATTGGAAGGGGTTGCCGAAGGAAAACTAGACTGCAGCTAAGAGATCTAGCTGTTAGATCTCATTTGAGAGTTTTGAGACCAAAACAATCAAATGTAGATCCTAGTAAGAAGGGGGGTAAATATATATTATCTCAGAATAATGATGGATAAAGTCAACCTTATGTTTTGGAACTGTAGAGGTATCAATAAAAAAAGGTCTGAGCTCATATATTAGAAATCTAATATATGACCAGAGGTTAGATATACTATGCCTTTGTGAGACTCAAAAGATGAAGTATGAGGAAAAGTTTTTTTTAACAAATTTGACAATCAATTTTTGTGGAATTGGATCCCATCCAGGGGTAAATCAGGTAGTATTGTGATTGGTATAAAACACAGTGATTTTGAAATTTCAAGTTGTAAAAAGGGAGATTACATGCTTCTGTTAAACATTTTGGATAAAAAAGAATGAAAAGATAGGCTGTGTTAGGTGTTTATGGCTCTGCTCAGTCGGATGAAAAGGTAGACTTTCTAATTGAATTGGACGCTTTCTGTAAACAAATAGATGCTCCCCTAGTAATGGGGGGTGATTTCAATATTTTGAGATTTAAGGAAGATAAGAATAGAAGTCATTCCCTGAATAAGTTTTCTGACTGGTTCAATGATCCTCTAATTGTCAAGGCTGGAATGGAGGATATGGTGAATTCCAAAAAATTTAAATTTCAGACTGCATGGTTGAAAAAGGAGGGGTTCTTAGATGTCAGCAAAAGTTGGAGTGAACCCATTAGAGGGATGGATCCTTTAAGTACATTCCTTTTGAAAAATAAGAAGGTTAAGAAATCTTTAAAAGGTTGGGGAAGAAATTTGTTTGGAATAAAAAAGACAAAAGGAGGAAGTCATGCATTGTATGAAAATATTGGAGGAAAAAGAAGATGCCAACACTCTAAGTGAGGCTGACAGGAAAAACAAAATGGAGTATGCTACAGACTTGCTTAAAATCTTTGAGGAGGAAGAAATAAATTGGTATCAAAATTCTCGCAGCAAATAGCTGTTACAGGGAGATAATAACACAAAATATTTCCATGTGATAGCTAATGGTAGAAGAAGAAAAAAGACTATTGAGTCTTTGAATGATGGAAAAAAAATCATCCAAGGAGATGAAAAATTACTGAAGCATGCTACTGACTTTTATAAAGACCTATTTGGAAAGGGGAATGGTAGTAGTTTTAGAATTAAAAATAATGTGTGGAAGGATAAGGAAAAGGTTTCAGCTCAAGAAAATGAATTGTTAATTCGCCCCTTTAGCATGAATGAGATTAAAAATTCCTTGTTTAAAATGTGTAAGAATAAGGCTCCTGGTCCTGATGGAATGCCTATTGAGTTCTACCAAACATGTTGGGAAATAATAAAGGAGGATGCTCTGAAATGTTTTGTAAGCTTTCATGGTAATAAGCTCAATATTGAGAGGCTAAACTATGGAGTGATCATCCTTCTCCCCAAGAAGGAGAATGCAGAAAACATTAAACAATATAGACCCATTTTTTTATTTAATAGTTTATATAAATGGATGACTAAGGCTTTGACTTTGAGAATGGAAGCAGTTGTCTGCAGGATAATCAGTAAAAGTCAAAATGCTTTCTTACCTGGGAGGAATATAATGGATGGTGTCCTATCTTTGAAAGAAATTCTTCATCATACTAAGATTAGAAAAACCCCTGGGGTGGTCCTCAAATTAGATTTTGAAAATGCCTATGATATGGTAGACTGGGGTTTTCTTATGCAATGTCTAGAATGGAGGGGTTTCTCTAACAAATGGTGTGAGTGGATTTGGCAGGTGTTGAGTAAAGGAACTTTGAGTATCTGTGTCAATGAGAAGCAGGGGGAATGTTTCAGAGCAAGAGAGGTGTGAGACAGGGAGATCCCTTATCACCCTATCTGTTTAATATAGTAGTTAACTGCTTGAGTAAAATGTTTCAGATAGCCCAAGACAAGAAAGTTATTACAGGATTAATTGAGGATCTAATGGTTAATGGGATAGCCATTCTACAATATGCAGACGACACCATTATTACTCTTAAAGATGATCACAAAAATTTGTTTTATACCAAGTTTTTGCTGCATCTTTTTGAGATGATGTCTGGTTTGAAAATTAACTTTGCCAAAAGTGAAATAGTGTTAATTAATGGCGATGAGAACAGAGTTAGACAGGTTACTGATATGTTCCATTGTCAAATTGAGAGTTTCCCCATCAAGTATCTTGGAGTGCCAGTTAGTTACAATAGAAATTTGGTTGCTAATTGGGAAGACATGATTAGTAAAGTGAGCAAAAAATTAAGTGCCTGGAAGTGCAAAATTCTGTCTAAAGGGGGAAGATTAATCCTGATAAATGCTTGTTTATCTAGTGTGCCTCTATATACAATGTCTATGTTTTTGTTGCCTAAAATGGTGATTGACAAAATTAGGAGATCTTTCGAATTGATTTGTCAAGATCATGTTTTGGATCAACCATTGCATATTTGCATGCTATTATATTATTGCATATCCACAAGAATGAATTCTCCCAAGATCGCAGCAATGCAGCATTGCAGTATACCTAGCAGTACAGTATTTGTAATACCACAAATAAAGAGAGAGGGAGAGAGCAGTTGGGCCAAAGCCCATGTCACAACCGACCTTGCCATAGAGATAAGGCAAGGGGAGTGGTTGGCTTCCCAGCCAACTCTCTCACATCTCTCACACGTCTCTCTCTCCCTGCTGCTCCTTGCTGCTCCCTGCTCTCTCCCATCGCTATGCCCCTTCCATTGCCGTCACCGCCGCTAGTCGTTGCTAGCCGTCGTCGTCGCTTGCTGCCGCCGTCGCCCGGCGCCACCCTGCCCCTGCAGTTGCTGCTCACCCCTCCCGGTCGTGCTGCCCAGCTTTGCCCTAGACGTGGCAGCCCAAGGGGAGGTGGGGTGGCAGGGGAGATGGGGAGAAGGTAGAGGAGGAAGAAAGGGAGACGGCCAAGAGGAGGAGAAGAGGAGAAGAAGAGCTAGGGTTTCCACCCAAATCCTAGAGAGGTGCTTTAAATTGAGGTAACCTCTTGCGATTTGCCTTGTATGAGTTGGTTTAGGGTGGGATTTAGGAGAAGATATGAACCATAGACTTGAAACTTTGGGGCTAGATGGTGGGTTGTGAATGCAGTGACTTGATTAGCGAGAATGAGGTGTTTTGGCTAAGAACTAGGGCTCGGCCCTATTATAGAAATTGTAGCCTATCTTTCTAGCTTTCCAATGAGCCCAAGAACGCGTAATTTGGCCTAGCGGTTTAGGAGTTATGGCCTTCGGAGCGCTGCTGTCCTGGGTAGGCTGTGACGAGGTTCGTGTTAAGGTGATTGGCAAATTTGTTCAGCTAGTGTGATTGGAGTTGAAAGGGTAAGAGGCTATCTAGAATACTGAATGTGTATATTGCTTAATAAGCGTATTAAATCGGTTGATTGCCATGCTTGAATGTGTAGGTGACGCTTCGAGGATGGCACCGACGTCTTATCCGTCCACTTCGCCTGGTAACCGAGGCAAGTACATAATGTCATGAGTATGATAGTGTGAGCTTGAATGACGATATGTGGTATTTAGGCTTGATTTAAATACTGAATGTGTTCATGAATGGTTGTGAGGATGGTGATGGTGACTTGATGCTGATTGTGCTTTGTTTTTATTAATGATGTCATGATAGAGCTGAATGAATGGATAGCAACGATGGATTAGCAAATGTAGGGATGAACAGGGATAGAAATGAAAGAATGGATGAGGATTGATGATGAGACATGATGCTAACCCTATTTATGTTTCATACATTCATGAAAGCATGCATACGAGCCAGGGCGGTGAGAAAGTCATATAGCTAGCTAGATCGGTGAGCCACGGGCCCGGTCGATGGAAAAGCTATATGACTAATCCGGCGTGCTCTTGATAAGACCTACAGAGGTAGGCACCCGCCACGGGATGGCGGGGAAGACTCACTTCGGTGAGCACCTCCACGGGATGGAGTAGAGCAATACATCGACGGATGTACGCTCAGATACTAGTGCGCACAATGTCAAAGATCATGATGCATCGCATCGCATTGCATTGCATAAATCAATGTGTTGTTTTATTGGAGCAGTGATTGATGATTATGTTTTTGCCTAAACCTCGCTATTATGTACTTTGCTGAGTCTTGGACTCACACTTGCTCTTTTGGTGTTTTTAGGTGATGGTTGAAGCAACACCTGCGGGAAAGGGGCATAGTCCACACTTTGGCTAAGCACTCGAGCCAGTCACCCTAACACCTAAATAACATGATGAACTGACTTGAGCTTGTATAATAGACTGTGGAAGTGTGTTATCCTGATTGTTGAATGTTAGTTCCAATTGGGTAGCTAATGTTCTTTGAAACTGGTTAGTTATTGTCTATTAGTGGTGGATGTGGTATATGCCAAGTATTGGCTTTGGTTCGTTATCTGTTGAATGTAAGTTATTGGTTATGCTTCTGCTGTGAATTTCTCTGTTTGGATGTCCCCATTTGAGGGGAGGTTCTGCCAAAAATTTTTTAACTAAAGGAGTTTGGTAACATCTTGGGCCTCAGGGAGGTCGGGGTGTTACAGTTGGTATCAGAGCCAGGCTGTAGGTCTGTTTGGGGGTTAATTGGTTATAATTGACTATGGAACAATAAGTTTTGTATGGTGTGAATAAGCTAATGAATCAAGACCGGACACACTGGTGCACCATAGGTTGGGTATGGGTTGCGTTGTATTTTCATTTACAATGTTGATATCATTGATTTATGCTTTCATGGTAATAGTTGTGGACTAATTTTATATTGTTTTGTTATTGACATATACGCCTTGTTTGGTTGATTTTGTGGGTATGATAATATGATGGTTTTAATGTTGTGTTGGTCGTGTTGTGACCTTGTCATGTACCTTGGAATCATATAGTAGTGGGTCAAGGGTTTTCCTTTAGGTAGCTCTTATATGAAGTAACGACATAGATAGCCCACTGAAGACGAGCGAGTCACCGTTTTGGGGCACGCCTCGCCCAAGGGTCCTCGTTTGTGTCTTTGGCTTTTGAGTTCGTGAAGATCATGGCCTTGTTTTTAAGGACCATTGAGAAGAGTTGTGATACTACTTTATTGATGATGCTGAAGTCTTGAAATGTTTGTTATACTCTTGACATGGTTGTTATTGACTCCCCTCTATTTATGCACCGATTTTGCTACATCTATTTCCTAGCCAGGCCTGTTTTCTATTCATTGGGCCTATTTCCATTATGTTGAGGGGTGATTGTTAGCCATTGGGATTAGCTCCCATTAAAGTCGGTTGGATTAATGTTTTGGAAGATAGGGGACCCTACCGTAGTATGTGCATGGTCGAGCTTCATGGTTACTCTCGGCATCAATGGTGATCTCCCTGTCGAGTTTTCTTTGTTGTATCTTTGATCTTGCTCAGTCGGTTGAAACAGTACTGGTAAGGGTTTTAGAGCTATGATATCTTTATTTTTTTCCCGAGCGAGTAACCATTTTTGTGTAGAGCCTGCGAGCTTACCTTGTTACTACTTTTCGTAGGAATGCTTACTACTAGTTTAAAAAAAAAAAAAAAAACTGGTTTGGAAGGACTAGCCTATTAGCAATCTTATTGTGATTAATATGGCCAAATTTTTGCGGAGCTCACCTTGAGAGTTCTGCTAGTTCTGTGCTATACGCTCTTGTCTAGTATTGAAGTTAAAACCTTGGGCCAAGTGGTGGTTTGATCGACCGGTTCATTCTCTCACCCAAAAGTGGTGAAGTTGGTTTTGAGTTTGCACTGTTGTGGTGGCTTGATGTTGTTCACAAGTTACTCCCCTTATTACGTGATGATCTAATATTGTTTTCCTTCCATTGCGTACCATGTAAAATCTGAAGGATTGTATTGATTTTCTTGGCTTTGCAAGTCAGCCTTTCATCTTAATAATTTATTTTTGTTGATAATGAAGGGCCTCTAGTTAATCTATGTTGTGCCTTTGTTCTATTTAGATTTTTTCTTGCTACGAAGGGTTGATATTGGTCTTTTCCGCAGTGGTTTGTTGGATTGGCTATACGGGGGTTGACCTTGAACTTTTGTTCATGCCTGTATATCCATTCCATGGTCTTAAGCTTTATGTGTGATTTGAAGCTAGCCTTTGTGCTTGGGTGTGTAGAGCAAGTCACTAATGGTCTGATCAGCCATGACAGTCGCATGTACTACACACTAGATATGATGGTGTTATAGAACTTGATGTTCTCTTTTGGGAGTTCTTAGGTGATTGTCGTATTTCGCAATCTTTTGGATACTGTCTTTCGGTATGAGTTTGCTTGAGTTTTGGAGTCCGACACTTTGCAAGGTTTGGTATAAGTGTTGTTGGTTATCGGTTTACTGGGAATGGTTTGTCAACCCTGTTGTTTCAAGGGTATGGGGTGATCTTTTTACAATAAAAGTGACGATATTCCTGATAGAGTTATCATATCAAGTTGGTTTATGATTGAACTTTGTGATACGCTATATTATATTGTCAAATGTGTATAAGTGTAAGTGTCGTAGGGGCAGACCTAATCAAGGTTGGCCATTTGGCGCCAATGAGAAGCTAAACTTGAGCTTCGAGGGTTTCTATATAATGTTGGATGGTGGCATGGTGCCCACTAAGAAATGAGTTGTGAATTTGTCTATCGAATAGCACATTTGTTTTGGGCTGGAGAAGTATTCGAATGATTTCTTGTTAGTAGGGTTAATACAGCGTAGTGTGTCACCTAGAGAGCTATGTCCCTTTGCATAGAGAAGAGAGATGGAAGTTGGAGGAATTGTGTTGATTATCTTGCTCTCGACTAGGTGACCATCAAGAGTTAGTGCCGCTGCCATGCATTTGGGATTTGCTTGATCATTTAAGCGGAGTCAAGGTGATTTTAAAGATCTTTAGTTTGCAACCTAGATTCAATAAGATATGTATGCGTAGGATATTGGGAAGATGGTTTTTCTCTATCGGACATGGATTAGGAGTATAAAGTTGCGTCCTCTAGACTAATGCTTCTGTAATTTTTATGTGAACAATGAACAATATGTTATACAAATATTTCGATGACTTTGTTGTGGTGCTCATCGATAATACTCTCAGTTCTTTCCAAGTCTAAAGAGGGCCATGAGCGACATCTGGGGCTTGTGCGTCAAACCCTTAAATAAAACCAATTATGTGCCAAACTAAAGAAGTGTGAACTCTAGATTACTGAAGTGGGTTTCTTAGGCCATATCGTTATTCTAGAGGGCATTTCCGTTGACCCAAGTAAGGATTCAATCGTGGTCAACTAGAAGAGATCGACCATCATGAAGTAATGGGTTTCTTATTAATAGATGGTTAAGATGAGGGATCTCCCTATCATTGCTAAGCTAATACTTTCGTTGACCTAGGAAGGTGCGAAGTAGGATACGGATATTGGAACTAGACTATAGTTTTTGTATGATTGAAGGGAAAGCTAATGACAACTTCTATTCTTACTCTTCTAGAGTTAGGAGTGTGGTTTGCAGTTTATTTCGATGCATCTCGCGTCAACTTGGTGGTATTTTATTCTACCAGACCGTTGAGGAGACATGGAAAAAAAAAAAATTGTCCAATTAACGATTTAGAGCCTGTCGTTGTGGCTTTTAATATTAACGAATTGGAGGCGCTATATATACGGAACGGATAAATGATTATATTATGACCCTATAATATCAATTGGGTAAGCTTATGTGAACGAAGTGAATGGTGTTAATATGAATTTTTTTGTGGTTTGGTTTATTTAATATCATCGCTATTATGTACTTGATGTGTCATTTATGCCTTACTTTATTATTGATGAATTAATGATGTTGATTGATTTGATAAAATAACATGATGGATTGGCATTGAGGAGTGAAGTCTGATCATGATTATGTTGTGGTTGTGGCTGATACTTTTAGTCGCTAGATGATGCCTCCTACTCTAAATTGACTAGTTTATGATCTCGATCGAATGAGGATTTTCTATGTCTTTGTGGATGATGTTTAAGCTAAAACTATATTCTAGAACAGTAGTGCTAGAGCGGGTGAGAGGAGCATAATAGTATGATAGATTATCTTAGCAGGTAAGAAAGTGATTCATCGAACGAAGAAAGAGATTTCACCTTTGATGATGTTGGGATATTTCGGTTTAAAGGATATTCCTGCGTATTGTAGAATGAGTAGATTAAAGGTGAAATTTTAAGGAAACCCATAATGCCCCTTATATTGAGCATTTGGGTGAGTAGGATATACCGAGATCTATGTTCCATATGGAGATGCTAAGTTGTTTCTATGCTTGGGGAGGGTATGTAGAAGGCCTCGGGTACACAGCTTCTCTTAAGTGTTGCACTTCACCTACAAATAGATAGCCAGACCAAGCGTGTCATTCGATCCTTGAAAGAAGTGCTTAGGTCATGTGTGTTGTCTTGGGGAGGTAGTTGTGAAGATCGTTTGATAGCTTTCATGCTAGCATTCAAATAGTGCCACTTGAAGTTTGTTAGGGCCAGAAGTGTAGATCTCCCTTGTGTGGGGATGCAGTTGGAGAGAAGACGGTTTTGGTACCAGTCTAGATCCAATAAATTATTGACCAAGTAATTGAAATCTGGTAGAACCTGTTGGCCGTTTAGAGAAAACAAAAGAGAGTTATGTCGATGTTAGGAAAAGGGACTTAGAGCTTGAAAGGGGTGATCAAGTGATGTTATAGCTATATCCTATCAAATGTATAGTACGGTTTGTTATTTAAGGAAAGCTTAGTCCAAGATACATTGGACCATTCCTTATTGTGATCCGAATTGGGATGTTGGTCTATCGATTGGACCTTCCAAAATCTATGCAAAGAAAACGTGATGTGTTTCACGCCTTGATGTTTTGAGAAAGTTCTTAAGAGATCTCGAGTACGTAATTTCAATAGAGACGAAAACCTTAAAGCAAGATCTCTACATCGAGAGTGAACCCATCGGATATTTGAGGAATCAGAACAAGAGGCAACTCGGGAGTTTGTATCACAGATGCGATAGAAATATCCGAAATTGCTTTCGGCGGGTGTGTGATATAATGCAATATTTGATTCTTTAGTATGTTTTTTTCATTGCCCCAGCAAAGATGTTGAACCTGGAATTCGGGGTCGAATTCCGAAAAGGGGGGAAGAGTGTAATACCACAAATAAAGAGAGAGGGAGAGAGCAGTTGGGCCAAAGCCCATGTCACAACCGACCTTGCCATAGAGATAAGGCAAGGGGAGTGGTTGGCTTCCCAGCCAACTCTCTCACATCTCTCACACGTCTCTCTCTCCCTGCTGCTCCTTGCTGCTCCCTGCTCTCTCCCATCGCTATGCCCCTTCCATTGCCGTCACCGCCGCTAGTCGTTGCTAGCCGTCGTCGTCGCTTGCTGCCGCCGTCGCCCGGCGCCACCCTGCCCCTGCAGTTGCTGCTCACCCCTCCCGGTCGTGCTGCCCAGCTTTGCCCTAGACGTGGCAGCCCAAGGGGAGGTGGGGTGGCAGGGGAGATGGGGAGAAGGTAGAGGAGGAAGAAAGGGAGACGGCCAAGAGGAGGAGAAGAGGAGAAGAAGAGCTAGGGTTTCCACCCAAATCCTAGAGAGGTGCTTTAAATTGAGGTAACCTCTTGCGATTTGCCTTGTATGAGTTGGTTTAGGGTGGGATTTAGGAGAAGATATGAACCATAGACTTGAAACTTTGGGGCTAGATGGTGGGTTGTGAATGCAGTGACTTGATTAGCGAGAATGAGGTGTTTTGGCTAAGAACTAGGGCTCGGCCCTATTATAGAAATTGTAGCCTATCTTTCTAGCTTTCCAATGAGCCCAAGAACGCGTAATTTGGCCTAGCGGTTTAGGAGTTATGGCCTTCGGAGCGCTGCTGTCCTGGGTAGGCTGTGACGAGGTTCGTGTTAAGGTGATTGGCAAATTTGTTCAGCTAGTGTGATTGGAGTTGAAAGGGTAAGAGGCTATCTAGAATACTGAATGTGTATATTGCTTAATAAGCGTATTAAATCGGTTGATTGCCATGCTTGAATGTGTAGGTGACGCTTCGAGGATGGCACCGACGTCTTATCCGTCCACTTCGCCTGGTAACCGAGGCAAGTACATAATGTCATGAGTATGATAGTGTGAGCTTGAATGACGATATGTGGTATTTAGGCTTGATTTAAATACTGAATGTGTTCATGAATGGTTGTGAGGATGGTGATGGTGACTTGATGCTGATTGTGCTTTGTTTTTATTAATGATGTCATGATAGAGCTGAATGAATGGATAGCAACGATGGATTAGCAAATGTAGGGATGAACAGGGATAGAAATGAAAGAATGGATGAGGATTGATGATGAGACATGATGCTAACCCTATTTATGTTTCATACATTCATGAAAGCATGCATACGAGCCAGGGCGGTGAGAAAGTCATATAGCTAGCTAGATCGGTGAGCCACGGGCCCGGTCGATGGAAAAGCTATATGACTAATCCGGCGTGCTCTTGATAAGACCTACAGAGGTAGGCACCCGCCACGGGATGGCGGGGAAGACTCACTTCGGTGAGCACCTCCACGGGATGGAGTAGAGCAATACATCGACGGATGTACGCTCAGATACTAGTGCGCACAATGTCAAAGATCATGATGCATCGCATCGCATTGCATTGCATAAATCAATGTGTTGTTTTATTGGAGCAGTGATTGATGATTATGTTTTTGCCTAAACCTCGCTATTATGTACTTTGCTGAGTCTTGGACTCACACTTGCTCTTTTGGTGTTTTTAGGTGATGGTTGAAGCAACACCTGCGGGAAAGGGGCATAGTCCACACTTTGGCTAAGCACTCGAGCCAGTCACCCTAACACCTAAATAACATGATGAACTGACTTGAGCTTGTATAATAGACTGTGGAAGTGTGTTATCCTGATTGTTGAATGTTAGTTCCAATTGGGTAGCTAATGTTCTTTGAAACTGGTTAGTTATTGTCTATTAGTGGTGGATGTGGTATATGCCAAGTATTGGCTTTGGTTCGTTATCTGTTGAATGTAAGTTATTGGTTATGCTTCTGCTGTGAATTTCTCTGTTTGGATGTCCCCATTTGAGGGGAGGTTCTGCCAAAAATTTTTTAACTAAAGGAGTTTGGTAACATCTTGGGCCTCAGGGAGGTCGGGGTGTTACAGTATTATCCCCAAATTTTGGCGGGAATACTTGCTTTTCAAAGAAACTTGGCGCCAAGAAATTTCGGTGAACATCATGAGTTCCTTTTTAGTCGCATCCTATTAGACAAATAGACAAGAGAAAAGAATGAATCGGGGAAGAAGAGAGGATAGAATGAGGAGGCAGCATCAGAGGAACTACCCGAGTCAAATCCGGCCGTCCGGTGGTCAGACCACTCTGCAATCTTTCCTCGTGAAGCCCAGGTAAGAGAGAAAAGAACATTTTTTTCTCCCAATTGTTGGATCTTTAATCCCTGGCTTGACCATATTGATGCATTAGGGTTGTCGATGTGGAAGTGAATCCCTCGCCCTCGCCGACGCCGGCGCCGGCGCCGGCGTGCCTCCAAAGGCCTATGCTGATCCTTGCCATGGTGAGGACAGATACCACTCGGCTGAAAGGTGCGCCCCATGTTGGGCCAAGAGCTGGTTCTTACATGTTAAGGCCGGGCGCTTGATGCTGATATTCCTAAAACGCTAAGGTTATAGCATGCTGCAAGACAGAAGCTATAAAGGCGTGGCTTAAGGCATGCCCCATGACGGGCCAGAAGCTATTCTTGTATTACAAGAGTAGATGCCCAGGAGCCGAATCCTCCTGTGGAAATAACGTGCCCAACGGGCCAAGCGAGCTGGAGTTTGGTATTGCCAAGTCTAGGCGTTATTTCGACATAAAAACTTAAAATTTCTTGAGTCCTTTACAATCTCTTTTCAGGTTACAGGGGATTTAAGCAGGAACCAGTCAGCCAAGCATCTGACTCGATCGTAAAGCACTCGGGGGCTACTGTGGACTGCATGGGCCCCGGGTATCCTCTAGAAGGCCCGTAAGGGGGCAGATAGGGGGCGACCCAGATCGGTTGGCCCAAAGATGGAAACCACTCGGATCGGGCGGAACTTGAGCCGCAAGAAAGGGTCCGAGTTTATGGGATATCCCCATGTAATTAGTAGATCCATGCATACGTTCCATGTAACATCATAACGGAAACAGCTGCCATATACGTTGCGACTTTCTGTAAACTATATCCCCCCTGTACTATATAAAGGGAGGGGGTAAAAGCCATCGGCATAGGCCATAGAATCCCCGAATAGGAGCATCACTTTGCATCCCGATTCACCGAATAATCCCAGAGCACAGGAAGTAGGGTATTACCTCCTCCGTTGAGGGCCTGAACCTGTATAACCCTGTCTTGTATTACCCATCTGTTCTAGACCTTGATTAGCGTCCCCTCGTACAAATTCATTGCCGGCGGTGACCCCCCAGTTAGTCACCTGTCGACAAGCAGCCTCGTATTTCTGGTGTGACACAGCAAACGCCTTTCTGTTTCCAAATGGCCCCATCGTCCCAACTCTTTTGACTGTGGCCAAGTTGACAGGTCTTAGTCCCGATGATGTGAACATGCCCATCACGGGTATGACCGACACTAAGTCAACATGTTGGTCATGGCCGAGCTTTTCTTCAGCATGGTCGTTGACGAGATGTCAAGCCACAACTTCATCTTCGACCACTACATCTACTACAAGTTGGCAACACCTTACAACATACTTTAATACATCTACACGTACTACGACATCTACGGCTGCATGGGTTCGCCGACCACCACCCTGACCAGGACGTATAAGCCAACAGCAAGTACGTCGTCATGTTGATATTGCGCTATCGCCGCCACCAGTTCTACCACCACCTTGGCCGCCTCCACTACATGAAGACGTACTTAAGAAAGGCGCCTCTCCACCTCCTCGATGACCTCAAGCCCAAATACCTATGTTGCTCAAGGTCCAACCAAAGGTCAAACCCAATTCGTCGTCCACGAGCCCAGTTCAGCCACCAGGAGCAGTCCAACTTGAAATGATCATAACTCGGTCATACGAAGTCCGTTTTGGACGTTCTTGGTATGCACGGACAAGCCCACGACGAAAGCTTTCCAATGGAACCTGTTTGAGACTAAAATTTTATTAGAATCAACAGGAATTGCGAAATCAAGAGGACGTCAAAATCTGTCGGGTGCTGCGTCACCTCTACTTTGAGCCCATGGCCCATGTACCTCATAGGGCAACGCCCCAAACCCTAGCTGTCGCTATAAATTCAGTAGTCGTCTCTAGTTTAGACTTGGGTTTTGTTTAGATTATCTGCCGTCGCAGTTTCGCCGTGTATCGATTTGCTGAACCCCAACTTTGTGTGCTTATTCGGTAATCAGTAATTTGAGATTGCATCTATCGTGTTCTTGCTTGTGTTCTCGATTCGCTTGCAGGAATTAACCTTCGTGGTGAGGTCAACCGTGTCTTGGCGTGGTTGATAACGAACGGAGATAGTGGTGTAGTGATTGCAGGCTTAGATCTAATCTGATTGGAAGTCAGATCGTCAACGTCGAGTTCTCCACCAATCGAGTTTATCCTACCTGTCGAAAGATCGGGATCCCGTCCCCCATCAAGTGGTATCAGAGCACCGGTTGCCCGTCAGATATCTTTGTATCCCATCTCGTTTGTTCTTCATCCATTACCTAGAGTCCAGAAATTTCCCCACAAAAAGATTTGAGTTCGTCATCTCGTGCATCGTCCAAACCACTTTGTGCCCGTCGTGATTTCATTTTCAGATTCGCGTTGTTGAATTTGTATCCATCATCAACGTTTTGTTGCTGGTTTAGAGTAAGTTCTTGATCTAGTTTGATTCTTGCATCAGTTTAACACCATCACGTCGTCGTCGCCGCAGCGTCCAAATCGGGTGTCAATTTGTCTAGTTCGGTATTTTACCTTTATCTCCTTCGTATGAAATCCAAATTGGACAAATTCACGGTCTAAATTGTTGTTCAGAAAAGTTCTACAACTTTGTCCAGTGTGAGAAGTTCCAGAAACACCGTTTTACTGCCCAAAATCGCGTTTGAAGTCGATCTGTCTTGTCCAGGGTTTTTCTGAGAAGTCTGTATTGCGGGGCCCATATCTCCTAGATCCATTATCCAAAATTGGTGTTCCATATATGTAACCTGATCAGCACGAAAAGATCTACAACTTTGCTGTTATACGTTATAGTGTTTGAGTCCTCCAAAAATCAAAAAACAGTATAGAACGTTTCTGCATAGTAGATCTGCTTTTCTAGCAAGAGAAAATTGAGTGTTTGTGTATATATCTTGTAATATCTCATATGCGGCACTATTGATATTAAAAAAAAGATGAAAAAGGCAAGTACATAAAAAGAAGCCGCACAAAGAAAAAAAAAGCAAAAAAAGATTAAAAAAACAAGAAAGAAAGAAAGAAAGAAATCAGAAGTGCTTGCATTCTTTTGTGTCCAAAGTGTTGTGTTATTCGTTTTGCTTGCTTGAGCTAGGTCTAAGGATGGGTTTAGGCCAGCAACATTGTCAAGTACTTTGGATATTTATTCAACTTTGCTATTCTGATTTTGATAATTGCATATTCCTTGCTACTATATATTGCCTATCCAACCTCCACATACTTCTTATCAGTTCTGGTTCGAACTTGCAATCGCTTCGCTTACACCCATCTTAGTACCACGAACCAGCCACCGGTTGTACCTCCTGCAGTGATGGTAAGAATACTTGTAAAAGCATGGTAAGACGCTTGAGAGGATGTGACTCTACCATTCAAAACCTAGTAGTTGACAGGGGTAATACTTTTGTGTTATTTTGTGTTTTCTACTAATAATGACAGGAGCATACAATGGAATAGGGAGATTGCAACCATCAGCCACCAGTTGGAAAGCAAGCATCATTGGTGAGGAGGCTAGAGAAAATTTTGATCGGTTCCATCATAAGGAGAAATTGAAGAAAAGTTACACATCATCTTCTACCAACAAGCATAGTAATACCAGTGAGAACCTTTCTTTATATGATATAAAATTTGGACCTGATGCATTTATTGATTGGGAAATAGCAGTAGATAAAATTTTTGCTCGACATAGAATTTTCGATAAAGAAAAGGTTATGACAGCCGCTAGTGCTTTAATTAATAATGCATCAATTAAATGGAAGGCGTATTGTTTTCTTATTGGGATACCTTCGACTTGGAGAGACATGAAAGAACGATTAAGGGATTGGTTTCTTCCTGTCTATTATCGTAAAAATTTGCTGAACAAACTACAATGTTTACAACAAGGTGATAAACCAGTGCCCGTTTATTATGAAGAATTGCAAAATTTGTTGTTACATTCTGGTTTGGAGGAAACTGATAAAGAAAAGGAGGCTAGATTCTTATGTGAACTTATTGAGAAAATATACAATATTGTTATTGATAAAGAATATGTTTCTCTGTTGCAAACTTTTGCTCTTGCTTGTGCAGCTGACATTAAAATAAAACGTATGAAAGTTGTACAAAAAGTCAATACCTCTATTTGCAAGAATGGTGTGTATCCTTACACAACTAACGTTTTGCAGGCAAGTACAAATTTTCAAATCGAAAGTGTGGATAATCAAGAGAAGGAGAAGTATGATTTAATTGAGATTGAGAAAGAGCGGAGCGAGGAGATGCTTGTTGCTGCACCCCTGCTCCCAACGTCTACAACTAAAGATGTACCTACATCAGCTGAGAAGGAAAATAAAGGTAATGAAAAAGGTACAACACTCACTCAAAAGAAAAACAATGTTGATGTGCTGAAACTTTACACAAATCATGATATGTTACAGCAACAAATAATGAAACCCATTGCTGATTTACTTTTGTCACAAGATGATTTGTTCGTTGTTTCTTGTGATAAAGAAGAGTTGTGCTATAAATCTTCACTTATATCTATGCCACAACTAGTGAATGAACATGCTACTTTTGTTTCAGAACCAAACACTTGTGCTAAAAATAAACATATTATTCAACTTGCCAATCAAAATGATGAGCTGAAACTGTTGTCTTCTTTAAATATTTTGGGTTATATTGAATTTGATGTTCAGTGTGACCGAGAAAATTTAGATGAGAGACTTGTTAATTTTCCGTGGTTATCTAGAAACACTTTTCATATTGTGGGTAAATATAGTGATAAAAAAAATACATGGTGAATAGAGTGTACATTTGTTCAGACCTGTAATTTTCTTATGATGTGCAATCATGTGAACAACTAGAGAGCTACACTATTGATAATCGTGTCATGTCAAGTGCCTCTAGTGTAACATCGAAAATACATGAAAAATTTCAAGAAGGGGAGGATACGAACTTTGATGAATCTGGTTCTAACAATTTGATTGCACACGATACGTTTGTTGGTTTGCCTTCCTTTGGCGCTAATCTGTTGCAGAAGAATGAGCATGAGTCGAGGACGACTCATAATCAAGAAGGGGAGAATGATGTGACCACGCCCATCACGGGTATGACCGACACTACGTCAACATGTTGGTCATGGCCGAGCTTTTCTTCAGCATGGTCGTTGATGAGATGTCAAACCACAACTTCATCTTCGACCACTACATCTACTACAAGTTGGCAACACCTTGCAACATACTTTAATACATCTACACGTACTACGACATCTACGGCTGCATGGGTTCACCGACCACTACCATTGCCAGGACGTATAAACCAACAGCAAGTACGTCGTCGTGTTGATATTGCGCTATCGCCGCCACCAGTTCGACCACCACCTTGGCCGCCTCCACTACATGAAGACATAATTAAGAAAGGCGCCTCTCCACCTCCTCGACGACCTTAGGCCCAAACACCTATGTTGCTCAAGGCCCAACCAACGATCAAACTCAATTCGTCGTCCACGAGCCTAGTTCAGCCACCAGGAGCAGTCCAACTTGAAATGATCATAACTCGGTCATACGAAGTCCATTTTGGCCGTTCTTGGTACGCACGGACAAGCCCACGACGAGAGCTTTCCAATGGAACCAGTTTGAGGCCGAAATTCTATTACAATTAACAGGAACTGTGAAATCAAGAAGACGTCAAAATCTGCCGGGTGCTGCGCCACCTCCACTTTGGGCCCATGGCCCATGTACCTCCTAGGGCTGCGCCCCAAACCCTAGCTGTCGCTATAAATTCAGTAGCCGTCTCTAGTTTGGATTTAGGTTTTGCTTAGATTATTCTGCCGTCGCAGTTTCGCCGTGTATCGGTTTGCTGAACCCCAACTTTATGTGCTTATTCGGTAATCAGTAATTTGAGATTGCATCTATCGTGTTCTTCCTTGTGTTCTCTATTCGCTTACAGGAATTAACCTTCGTGGTGAGGTCAACCGTGTTTTGGCGTGGTTGATAACGAACGGAGACAGTGGTGTAGCGATTGCAAGCTTAGATCTAATCTGATTGGAAGTCGGATCGTCAACGTCGAGTTCTCCACCAATCGAGTTTATCCTACCTGTCGGAAGATCGGGACCCCGTCGCCCATCACCCGATGGCGAGATGCTATCGGCTTTTGATCTTTTGACCAGTCATAAGTTAGCTCCAGAAAAAGGCGGCTGGAAGGGCTATATTCAGATTCATCAGAATGAAGGTGATGTAGATGATAAGGAGCACATCGCCTTACTCAACATGTGGTTGGATCAATATTTTTTTTTGTGGCCAATCCCTAGCCCCCAGTAAGATCTATCAAGGAATAGCTGAGGCACTGGTAGCTGGTGAGAAGTTGACCATCGGTAAATACCTGCTAGGCGCCGCATATCGGATGATGCACGAGATCAGAGAGGGTCTATGCTCGGGAAAATCCGATTACATGGTAGGAAACTTGAGCGGCCCATTCTGGTTCATCGGCATGTTCTTAAAGCTCCATGTGAAATACTCGATAGGGGATCTTAACTTAGACCTGGAATTCCCCAATGAGGATGAAGAAGCCGACGACAGCTCCCATCCGTGCAGATCATATGGGGAGATAATATCAGTAAATTGCCACAAGAGACGCCTGAACCAGGAGGACTTCAGTAATAGCTTGGCGAACTTTTTCGCCTGGCAAGAATCGGTATACATGCCAGAACATTTCAATCCCTATACCGATGCTGACAGATTCTCGATCCCTTTCTTCTTCAAATTTTCTTCTGTGCTATCTGGAGAGCCATTATCGTTTTTTAAGGAGTTCATTTCCCCTGCCATCTTCTTTGCAATCTTGAGCACGAGGGCACATCTCAGAAAGCCTTCGTATGAATATTACCATCAAGCAACATATGCCCGCCAGTTCGGTTTAACTCAACATATTCCTAATTTGTTTATATACCAACATTTGGATGCGAGTACAGAACTGGACTCGCAATCGGCATATGCCATACTGGTTGCAGCTCAAGTTGATTTTGAGATGCCGATTGCGATCAACACCTACTCAGCCACTTCTGAAGATTTCTCCGCTTGGTGGTGTACTGTGGCTAAAGATATCTATGCCACGGAGAAAGGTGCATCGGGATTTGTCAGCCTCTTCACCGGTGTAAAAGAGAACTATGGGCCCAACTGGACAAGCATAGCCGGTGTTGCAGAGGAATCTTCTTCACAATCGGAACATTCTGATGAAGAAAATAAATCTGATGAAGTTGACTCCGATAATTCTAATGCCACTGCTGACAATGATGAATGACGATGATGACGATGTCGAAGAAGATTCTGACTCAGGCTCTGGGCCTGACAACTCTTCTGAGTCATCGGCAAAAAATGTTGAAGAAGACAGCGAGCGCACCCAAAGCCAATATTTTGCTTCCTCTTCTGATGACGAGGTTGCTAACTTTCCGTGTGCGTTTTACTAACTTGTATCATTATTTTCCGATCACTAAACTCGTATTGTCTTCTTTTCGGGGCAGCAAGCGTTCTGCTTCCAAGCTAGTGGGAGAGGAGGTCGGTCGTTTGTTCGAAACCAGCAAGTCCGCGTCGGCTTTTGCGAAAGGATCGGCTCATCAGCAGCCGCAAAAGAGAAGTACAATCGGATTTTCTTTGCTCTTCGACTAAATTCCGATTACTCATCAAGTTTCCAACTATCAGGGAGATCCGATGGAAACACTGGCATGAAGAAGAAGCAACTGGCTAAAAGGCAAAAATTGCAACAGGTGCGTGCCTCCTGTAGTGTCGAATCGGTAGGTGACACTGTAAGAACTTTTCAGGCCTCTATTGAAACATCTTAACCTTTGATAGAATTTTTTCTCATCGGCATTTGTCTTCCAGGCCTCTACCCCCGACAAATCAAAGAAAGGAGACACTCCTGCTCCTCCTCTAGCTTCGCAGACCCCTCCGGCTTTTAATCCCAAAGAGGTAATCGGAATTATTTTGCACTATTCATAAATTCTTTAATTTTCTGATTCTTAAAACTAATATTTTCCTCCAGTATATGTCCCTGCCGCGAAGCCCAGTTCGGACAACCATGGTTTCCACGCAGGTGACCACCTACGGCAAGAAAGACGATGAGCTGGATTTCGATCCGGCGAGTCTGATCGATTTGGACGAGGAGGATGACTTGATTTTGGACAACATTTTGTCTGATTCTCTGATCCGCGCTTCTTCTCCTGCTGCAATGATCCAAACCCTTGCCACCAATGCTGATGGATCTTCAAGGCCGGATCGGCTCTCTGCCGATACCATCGACAAGCTCAAGCAGGTATGGGAGCTAATGAGCAAGGACGATGCAATTCTTGAGAATCCTGACGCCGCCCGCGACATCATCAACAGTATCGAGGACATCTTGATGGAGGACATTGCAATGGCAATCAAAAAACAGATGTCTCTCCGCGGGAAAAAATCCGATCTGTCTAATGCTCTTGATCGGATTCGCCGGAGGGAAGAGCGCAAAGACGCGGAAGCTGACATGAAGGCTTTCGTCCAAGATGCCAACTCTCAGAATGAAAAACTCAAGGCATTGACGACGGACGCGGATTCGACAAAACCTGATGCCGCTCAATCTGTTGCTAAGGTCAAGACATTGGAGCAGCAATTGGAGAAGGCTAGGACAGCCGAAATCGATGCTCGGGCTAGATTAGAAGAAACCCGATCGGCCTACAAAGAGCAGCTCCTGATCGTCAAGGATTGCGCAGAAAAAGTGAAGGAAGCCAAGGCAAAACTCCCGGAGGTGTCTGGATCGGATCATGAAGATGCTACTATCGTCAGCAATATCCGAGGCACCTTATCCGAAGCTGCTGCCCTCATCTTCAAGTATTGCAACTGATTGGCCTGCGCGCCAAAAATTTAAACTCTTATATGTGTCGATCGGTTTTATTCCGATCAAAAACATGCTTCATCCGCCATGGTGCCAAAAATTATTAAGGCCTTCATGCCTTTTGTAATAAATTTAAGCCTTTATCCTCGCACGTTTGTTTTTACTTGATTTTTCTTTAGACGATTCATCATAATCGTCTTTTCTTCATTACATTGCATGATATACGATATATTAGCCACGATTCCAAATGAGTCGGCTTTTCGAAATGAACTCAAGGCGACAAGTGTTTGTCGGCTTTATACACTATAGGAGATTCTTTCAGAATGGGCTTTTACAAAGCTTTGTATTTAGGCCCCGATCCAAACGCTAGGATAATATTTCTTCAGATACTTAGCATTGATCGCTTTTCGGAAAACTTGCCCTTCAAGTGTCTTCAAAATGTAAGCGTTGCTAGAACAAACCGATGAATCTTGAAGGGTCCTTCCCAATTTGAAGACCATTTACCATACTTAGGATCCCTTGAACCGATCAGTAAAAATGTTTTCCATACAAGTTCTCCCACCTCAAAAGTTTTCGGCACAACTTTCTTGTTGTAAGCTCTAGCAACCCTTTGCTTATCACGTTCAATGTATTCTAGAGCCTTTAATCGGATTGCCACCATATCATTGAGCTTATCCATCATCAGCTTTTTGTAATCATCGGCTTTCACATTATTTTGTTTTTCGATTCGCGTAGAACCGATGATCACTTCAACTGGCAAAACAGCTTCTTGTCCATAAACTAGCTCAAAAGGTGACACTTTAGTTACCCCATGCTTAGCAATCCGATAAGCCCATAATGCATCTGCCAAAGTATTATGCCAACCCCTTGGCTTTTCATTGATTTTTCTTTTGATCAGCTTTATGACACTTTTGTTGGAAGATTCTGCTTGGCCGTTGGCTTAAGCATAATATGGCGATGAGTTGATAGTTGTAATTTCCAAGCTTCGAGCATAATTTTGAAAAGCTTCTGACATAAATACCGATCCTTGATCTGTAGTAATTGTTTGAGGAATTCCAAATCGGTAAATTATGTGTCCTTTGATAAATTCGATAGCTTTAATGGCGGTCACTTTCTTTAAAGGCACAGCTTCAACCCACTTGGTGACATAATCCGTTGCCACTAAAATATACCGATGCCCCTTGGATGAAGAAGGAAATATTTCTCCAATCATGTCAATTCCCCACCCCCTAAAGTGCCACGGCTTCACAATCGAATATAAAAGCGATGCAGGTGCATGTTGTATATTTCCAATTTTCTGACAATCTCTGCAGCCTTTGTAATATTTGAAACAATCTTCAACCATCATTGGCCAGAAAAATTCCGATCGCTTCAACATCCACCTCATCTTGTAAGCTGATTGATGTGTTCCTCAAATTCGTTCGTGAACTTCTCCGATTGCAACCTTAGCATCTTCTTCATTTAGGCATTTGAGCAGTAACCCATCAAAACTCCGATAATATAACTTGTCACTAATCAACACATACCTCTGGGACTTCCTCTTAAGCTTCCTATCGGTTTTTCCTTGAGGGTTCTTGAGATAACTGATAATTTTTGCCTACCATCCATCTGTATCGGATTTTGATAGGGCACGATCTTCAATTCCATGATCGGCATTTTATAACCTGATGCTTCTTGAGCTAAATCATTGGTCTCACAATTTTATTCTCTTGGAACATGTCGAATTGTGAATATGGTGAAGCGTTTAGCCAAATTTGAAGCTCTCTCCAAATAATCTTGAAGTAGTTCACTATGACATTCATATTTGTCGATCATCTGAAAAACTACTAGTTGTGAATCTCCATAAATCGAGCATAATTTTGAAAAGCTTCTGACATAAATATCGATCCTTGATCTGTAGTAATCGTTTGAGGAATTTCAAATCGGTAAATTATGTATTCTTGGACAAATTCGATAGCTTCAGCGGCAGTCACTTTCTTTAAAGGCACAGCTTCAACCCACTTAGTGAAATAATCCGTTGCCACTAAAATGTACCGATGCCCCCTTGGATGAAGAAGGAAATATTTCTTCAATCATGTCAATTCCCCACCCCCTAAAGGGCCACGGCTTCACAATCGGATGTAAAACCGATGCAGGCGCATGATATGAAAATACCCAATCCTTGAATCAAAGCTTCATATTCCACTTGGTTATTGGTTAACCCAAAATCCGCTGCAACACTAAATCGGTAAGGAACACCACCAGGGGATACTATGAAAATACCGATTCCACAACCCTTCTCACAAATCGATCCATCAAAAAACATTACCCATGGCAATAAAACCGATAGATTGATATTCTGATGGTGAGTAATGGAATCGGCTAATACCTGCCCCTTGACAGCTTTTGGAGATTCATAGGTTAGGTCAAACTCGATGAGAGTGTATGCCCACTTTCCAAGACGCCCTTTGATGATTGGAGCATTAAGCATGTACTTGATCACATCGGTTTGACAAATCACTTTGCATTCAACTCCTAACAGGTAATGCCTCAGTTTGGTGCATGCAAAGTACAAGCAGAGACAATATTTCTCCACAATTGTGTATCGGGTTTCTGGATCCAATAGCTCCCTGCTCAGGTAGAAAATTGCATGTACTTTCCCATCAACTTCTTGAACCAGAACTGCAACTATCGTTTTTTCAGAAATCGATAGATAAAGTTTGAATGGCAAATCCTCTCTTGGAGCTACCAGAACAGGAGTGCTGGTCAAATACTCTTTGATATTATCAAACGCCTTTTGCTGCTCTGGCGCCCAAACAAACTTATCGGAATTCTTTAATTTGAGTAGTGGAGAAAACGGAATAATCCTTTCCGATAAGTTGGAGATGAACCATCTCAAATAATTAATTTTGCCGATCAACTCTTGTAAGCGAACCTTTGAATCTGGAGGTTTAGTGTTCATGATTGCTTTCACTCTATCGGGATGTACCTCGATCCCTCTTTCATGCACCATGAATCCCAAGAACTTCCCAGCCGATACTCCAAAAGCACACTTCTTTGGATTCATCCTCATGCCATATTTCTGAAACCGATCCAAACGGTCACGATATCGGCTAAGTGTTGTTCTTCCTCTTGGGACTTGATCACCACATCATCAATGTAAATCTCGACCAATTTTCTGATCAAGTCATGGCAAATCAAGTTCATCCCTCTTTGATATGTTGCTCCAGCACTTATTAGCCCAAAAGTCATGACGACCCACTCAAATAAACATTTGATACTTCGTGGGCCTTTTAGGCCCAGTTTGGCCCAGCCACTATGTGGCATAGTAGGGATTAGAGGGCAGGGGATCGTGACTTCCCCTGCACCTCAAAACCAGCCGCCGCCTCTTGTCTTTGGCCCCAAATCCTGTGCGACGCCTCCTCTCCAGCCAGCTCGAGGGTGTTGCCACCGTTGTCCTGTGCTGCCATCGCAAGGGAAGGGAAGGCCGGGCTGGGAAGAGGTAGGAGGGAGGAGGGAGAACCGAAGAAGAGAGGAGAAGAGGAAGGTAAATGTTAGGGTTTTCGCCAATCTTGGTACTTCCTTTATTTGATTTTTTGGTAGTGCGATTACCTGTTTCCCCATGAATTCCTCATAGTTTGATGATAGTTTTCGTGGAGTAATGGTGGTAGATATGGAGACGAAGTTGTTATAGATCCGTTTGGTACAGCAGTGGTCTCGTCCCTTACATTGAGACATTTACGTTGAGAATTGGACTTCGGTCATATTACAGAAGTTGTAGGTATCGAAATTATCTTTCCGTAGAGCCCAAGAACACGAATTTTGGACTTACGGTTTGGTCATTATGGTCGTTTTAAGCTGTTGTCCAGATTGTAATTTATAGGAATTCCGAGTTTCAGAAACCGTTGCTAAGAGAGATTAGTTAGTTCTAGATGGCCATGAGTTGGTGCTAGTTAGTAGCTATCTTCCTCGCTTGTCCGGGTGTTGATTTGAGGAGTTTTATTGTAGGAAACGCCGCCTTGGGATCGGTTACCCCTGCAACCCACTCGGCATCGGTCGGGAGAAGAGGCAAGTGCATATTTCAGTGTTGGTGACCCTTCTGGGTACACCGTATGTTTTGAATGCTTTTATTGTCAAATTATGATGAACTAATGAGATGAATGGTAAAGTGGGCCTCCTCTTTACTTATATGCATATGCATCCTAGGCATTAGGTTTGCATGGAAAAGAATGATGGCATGAAGCCCTATCTCGGTAGGCATCCCCCACGGGATGGCGGGGTAGACTTGCTTCGGCGGTCAACCTCCATGGGATGGAGTGTAGGGTGTGACACCGACGGGTGTACACTCAGCGGTACCGGTACACGCATATGAGATATGAGCATGAGCGTATGCATTGCATGTTTGCATATGGAATTATGAAGAAGATATGATCTGATGCCTTTTGCTATTTTAGTTAAAGATATAATTTGTCTTGTGTTATGTACTTGCTGAGTTTTATACTCACTCTTGCTTTTATGTTTTTTTAGGTGACCATTGAAGCATGCATGGGATGGGCGTAGTTCATTGTTGCTGCATGCACGTTAAACTACACATTCAACCTTTAGTGACTCAAATAAACTTAGTTTCTTGATATTAGAGCTTGGAAACATTATTTTTCATTCGTTGGTTAATTGTTAATTTGGATCGTTATTGTTTGGTGTTGATTAAACTTAATGCTTGGATGGTACCTCAATTAGGCTTAAAGGTTTCAAGACAGTTTTGTTTTAAATTGGTGTGATGGCTTAATATTGTGAAATTATGAATCTTCTGTGCAAAAGTGACTAGTTTGAAGGGGATATGTGTCGAAATTTTCTATGAGGTATTATTTGTATGCTGTGTTCATAGCACTTGAGCCTGGTTAGGTTGGGGTGTTACAAATCCGATAGCACCAGGGCATCTAAATGCAGTCTTGTTCACATCTTCTTCAGCCAAAAAAATCTGATTGTATCCAGCATTGCCATCCAAAAAGCTTATAATCCGATTACCCGATGCAGCATCAATAAGTCGATCTGCAATCGGCATCAGATATTCATCCTTGTATGTCGCTTTGTTCAAGTCCCAAAAATCGATGCAAACCCGAATTTTATCGGAATCTTTCTTCCCAACAGGAGCAATACTGGAAATCCAAGCAGCGTATTTGCATGGTTGAATAAACTTTGCATCTAACAATCTTTGAATTTTGGCCTTCACTTGATCGTAAATTTTCCAACTAATTTTCCTTGGAGTTTGTTTCACTGGCCAAAACCTAGGTTTCATCTTAATCTTGTGCTCGACTATCGATCGGCTTAGACCAGGCATCTCATGGTATTCCCAAGCAAAACAATCAACCCGATCCTTAAGAATTTGAATAAGCCGATCTTTATATTCCCGTGGTAACTTTTTACTGATATAAGTAGGCCTTTCTTTCCCATCTGTTCTAATATCGACTTTTTCAAGTTCATCAGCCGATATAAATCCTTGGCCCATCTTATATTCGATCTCATCTAGAGTTGTCGCGGTTCCCATAAAAAACCCTCATTTCCTTGAGTTACCGATTGGGCTTCAAGAGTTGTCGGTTTAAATCCCGATTTGCTAAAGCTGATGAAGTCACAGTCCTCCAAAGGTTTTCCCGACAGTGCCTCTAAATTATCATAAATTCCAGCGCAATCGGTTTCTGCAGTTAAGGATTCTCCTCTTACTACTTCAATGTGTTCGCCAACCTACTGAATCAAAATTTGATGTAATGTCGATGGAATGCAACAGTTGGCGTGTATCCAATCTCTCCCCAACAGCACATTGTAGTTTCCTTTTCCTTCAATCACAAAGAAAGCTGTCGGAATTGTCTTGCTACAAACTATGAGTTCAACCACTAGAATTCCTTTGGCTTCTGTCGGATTTTCATTAAAATCACTTAGCACCATATTGGTTTTCACTAAATCTTCCGTAGACCTTCCAATTTTTTGACAAACAGAATATGGCATCAGATTCACAGTGGCTCTACTATTCACCACCATCTTCGAAATCGGTTTTCCATTGACATAGCCCATGATAAACAATGGTTTCAAGTGTAATCGGGAATTCTCTAGCTTTTTTAATATGGCATCTTCAGCTCCCAACACAAGTTCTGCAGCAGCTTCTTCATAATCACACATGAATTCCCGAGACAATATGCAAACCATATTAGTAGCAATCGAAGCTTCATTGAAATCGGCTTTAGTGTCAACAATAATAGCCGATTTCGACTTGGGCCTCTACTCCTGTTTGCCCCTAGCCGACCTCATCAGCTTTACTTGCTCTAGCAACGCCTCCCTGAATTTTTCAGCTTCAGCTTCTTTTGATTAAGTACGTCTCATCCTTTGCAAACGACGCTTCTGAGACTTGGTAATTCCACTTGGGCACCATTGTGGCAATTGTCGGGGATAAAATCACGGCCCATTGCCATGGCCCACTCCCTAATGGCCCAATCGAACAGCCTCCTAGGGTCTGGCTCCCTAGAAGGTTCTATCAGGCCTATGTGCATCCTGCCGAACAGCTTCTTGGTTGGCATGGTGCATGATGGCCTAGGATTCGTGTTTGAGTCCGACTTGAATAGAGTTCTGCACGGCTACGTGATGACCCGGACGTGGTTTCCCGGATTGGAGCAGACGTCGTGATCCCCAAGAATTGGAGTATACCTTATCTACAGTGGGATGTATTTGGCATGGTACGAGTTCGTTACGATCTCGTGGTTAGCCCGGCCCGATTATCTCCCGGTAGGTCGGTTGTTCAACACTATATAAACAAGGCCCCTACGGCGTGTAGAGGGCCCAGAAGATCGAGACTTACGAGATCATCGCATACAACTTCTTGTACACTCATAATCGCCGAGACCTGTTCGTCTCGTCGAGTTCCTCCCTGTAATTCTCTTTCATATAAAGAAGCGCTGCACGTAGGGCTATTATCTCCTTTGAGAGGCCTGAACCAGGATAAAAACCCCGTGTTTCCCTGTTGCTCGTTGTTTGCTGTTCGCCTTGCTCGACAAGTCTTCTATCTCCCTTTCTCAAGAACCTTAGTTGACTTGGGACCGATATCCCAACCGTCGACGGCAATGGTATTTTAGGAGGACGATGCACATCGGCTTTTACTTCCATCAGAGCTTCTTCAGCTCTTTGCTTCGGAAACACCAAGCGATCCATAACCGATGCCCTTTGTACTAGTGGGGTTCATTGGGCAAATCTCAATGGTAGGAAATGACATTCCCTCTTCCCAGCAGTATCGGAAAAAGGGACACTCCCAATGTTCCATCTCCCAATCCCGGTTACTTGAATTTTCTTGAGGAATCGGCTCAGGAGTTTTTGGCCTTGTATTTCTTGTTGGATTTTTAGCCATCCGATCATACTTTTGTAGCAACTGATTGAAAGTTGATTTAGATCTTATGATCGGCTTATATTCCTCCCACGCTTCACTTCGTGCCACCTGTTGGCTTTTTCATCTCCCCGTGGCTTTATTGATTGGAATTTCAACTCCGGTTTCTCTTCCACAACGATCCTTTTGGAGCCAACAAGCACTTTAAGCCGATTAGAATTTTCTCCAGGACCATCGGTTTTTCTCTTCACAGCATCGACCATTCCAACAAAACCGATTGGAAAAGGTTCTGTATCAACTTGTGAAGTTTTACTTTGATACCGAAGTTGTCCATCCTCAATCGCTTTTTGGATAAGCTGCTTGAAAGTATTGCACTCATTGGTGGTTTGAGAGTATGAATTGTGCCACTTGCAATATTTTCATTTCTTGAGTTCTTCCAGAGGTGGGATAATATGCCCTTGCTTAAGCACACTTGGATAATATTTTCTTGCAGCAGGTGATCAAAAATTCGATCACACTTGGATGTATCAAAGGAATATTTATTCTTCTCAGAACTCTTCGGCTTTATCCATCCAAGCTCAAATTCTCATTTGTTAGTCACCCATTCAGCAATATAAGCTCCAACTTCTTCAACGTCTGAGTCATCGGACTTTCCTCAGTATTGACAATATTGATAGCTTTGTCTTTACCCTTGTTGTTGTTGTTATTATTCCGATACTCCTTTTGGCTTGGATACGTATTTTCAGCGAATCGACTTTCATACAGGGCGATTTTGTGAGCTAGTTGAGAAACATCAGCAAACTCTTGATTGTCCACCTTTTCTGATTGACAGGCAGCAATCCCCTGAAAGCCAATTCTGCCAATTCATGATTAGGCAGTGAAAGGTTGTAGTATCGGTTTCTTACTTCCCTAAACCGACGCAAGTAGTCATTTACCGATTCACCATATTTCTGCTTGATCATCATGATATCGGTAGTCCATCCAGATTAAAAATACTCATGGAACTTCTTCTCTAAATCCATCCAGGAAGTAATGCTATTTGGCGGGAGTGAAGTGAACCAGTTAAAAGCCGATCCCGATAGGGAGAGCAGGAACAATCGGCATTTGAGTGTGTCTTTGGAGGCAGTATCTCTAATCAGCATGATGAACCTTGCAATGTGCTCACAGGTAGATGTGCTATCACTCCCACTGAACTTGGCATTAGCGAAATCCGGCACTCGGTATTTGTATGGGAATTCCGTTTCGTTGAATGCTGATGGATAAGGCATAGTGTAGCTTGGGGCAATCTTAGGAGCATTGATCCCACACTGCCTCATCATGTTAAAAACCAAGTTCCTTGTGACTTCTTCAATATTCTCATTCACTCCAGGAGCAATCGGCTGATATCCCATCGGATTTTGTAAGGGAACTAGAGCCTGATTGTTTTGCAACCCTTGGATCGGAGAAATGTTGTAAGCAGTGGTTGTATGAGGGACAAAAACTGGTGGAGGAGAACTGAACACCCCAACTTGTGGTGGAACAGCTTGGGAAGAACTTGCTTGGGTATTCACTTGGAATCGGTTAATTGGATTTGATGGAGGTGGAGGAGATGAAATCCGATTCCCGTGAGTAGGAGTTTGACCAGTCAAGAGTTTTTGCCAAGCGGCATTGGTCCTATCTTCCACAATCTATCCTATAACTGATGATTGATCAATCAATGATAAGTAAACAGAAGCATTGATCTACTACCTTATCACATCGGCATAGTCTCCAGTGAGCAATGGATCCCTAATGGCGGCTTTTGTAACTTGCCCACTGCGAGTTTTTCGATATCCTTTAAGGATCCTTCTCATGTTCTCCTCAGTCAGTTCAGCCAGTCGATCTTGAATTTCCCTCTTCTGTTCAGTAGTCAGCTCATCAAAGGTTACTGCCTCAGCAGCGTGTTTGAGAGCTTACGCTGCAGTTTCAGCATCCGTGCGCGTCATCTTGGAGATTCCGATCGTCGGGGTCCCACCGGGCGTGCCAAAAAGTGTGTTGACGCGAAAAGGGGACTTCTCATGTCAACACACCGTGCGAAAGCGTCTAGTCTAGGCTAGCGTCGCAACAAGAACCAAGCGTGCCAGTCAATTTGACCTAAAAATTGACAAGGAGTAAAGTGTTAGCAACTTGGCCCTAATCGGCTTTTTCAATAGCCAGATTAGGTATTTCGTATCGGCTTTAGAGAAACCGATACCAAAGATTCTATCGGCTTAATTT
This sequence comes from Raddia distichophylla, assembly GCA_005191435.1. Lineage (NCBI taxonomy): Eukaryota > Viridiplantae > Streptophyta > Magnoliopsida > Poales > Poaceae > Raddia > Raddia distichophylla. Next base: position 2,107,845 of record SPJY01027863.1, on the reverse strand, counting down.
CTGATAGAGCAATTTGCATGATAAAAAGATTAAAGCGTAATTTTGTCTATTTTTGGTATTTTTATGATTAAACCAACTTCAATTTCCCTAATCGACTTATTAGATTAAACCATAAAATTGACCAAATAGATGGGTCAGGCCCAGACAGTATTCAAATCTAGATCAAGGCATAAGCATATAATTCGATCAAAGTCTTAGAAAGCTAGCGGTACAATATCAATCGAAAAATATGTTATTCATGCAAACTCCTAAAGCAAACATATGTGAGATCGATCAGGTTAAGACAGTCGCATATATCGAATTTGAGAGAAAACATGTAAACATATTCAACTATCGATATTGCCAGATAAACACAGTGCAAATCGATAAATGCTCTACTCATGTAAAATCCTAAACAAACGCACATAAGATCGATCGGGTCAAGACAGTCATATGCATCGGAATAGGAGAACACACTCATAAGGAATCCAACGATCAACATTGCGAAGATAAATACATACTACAGATCGATTAGATCGAGACAGTGTAATATGCGTCAATGCTAAGGATCGGTAAACCGAGACAGCCTAACATGCTTTGTATACATGAGATTGAAGCAATGCAGCCATTCATACGATACAACAAGCAAAGAGTCGATTACATCGAGATAGCTTTACCTGAGGTTTAAACCTTTCGACGAAGTCGATCAGATTCGAAGGTGTAGTGTTTTGTTGATTGTATTGAGTTGTGTCCTTTCCCGATCATCGGGTCCCTATTTATACTGATGCCTAAACCACTAAACCGACACTGACACGACACTGTTCCGACCGGTTACAATACGATTCGACCAAACTATCCTAAGATACATGGAGTCTAAGATCCCGCGCCTTCTGCTTGTCGGATCCAATCATGCGCCGTCTTTTCTTCTCCACCAATGAAGCCCAAAATGCCGATCAGGCCCACATAATCCGATGGTTTTGGCCCAATAATCCGATGATCTTGGCCCGCATTACTTATCCGATTTTCAGCCAATTTCGGGTGTCAACAGCTACTCAGACTCTAACTATCCCGGTTGTAAGATTGATCGCAAGAGCACTTCCGGGACATGCCACTTCTTGGGTAGGTGTCTCGTGTCATGGGCATCATAGAAACAGAACTCCGTGGTGCTAGCTACCGCTAAGGCAAAGTACATAGCGGCAGGGAGTAGCTGTGCATAACTTTTGTTCTTGACTGGTCTTTGTAGGATTATGGGATAAAACTTGACCATGTGCCTCTCTTGTGTGATAATGAAAGAGCTATGAAGATTGCCAACAATCTGGTACAACACTAGCAGACCAAGCACATTGACATCCATCACCATTTTCTTTGGGATCATGTGTCGATGGGTGACATTGTGATTGAGTCTGTGCGAACGGAGGACCAGCCTGCTGACATCTTCACCAAGCCACTCAATGAGGCATGCTTTTGCAAATTAAAAAACGAACTCAACATACTAGACAGGTCAAATATGGAATGAGTGATGGATGCCGGTGCTTGTAAATATTCCTCTTGCTTGTGTTGCTATTTTTGAGTATTCTAAGGAGCTTTGCATGGTATACTTATCTCTTGTTGCACCGTGTAATTGCCTTATGAAATTGATGGCTCAATGCTCATGCTTAGATCACTAGCTCAATTTGTGGTAAATATACAAATCATCTTGCAAATTGTCTCTTGGAGCATTGTTTTGGAATATTCTTAGCTTTTCATATCAATTTGTGGTAAATATACAAATCATCTTGCAAATTGTCTCTTGGAGCATTGTTTTGGAATATTCTTAGCTTTTCATATCTTTTATGTGCTCTAATCTTCAAATAAACTTGGGTTTCTAGCATAATTCGAGCTAATTCCTCACTAGTGTTATTTGGCTTGCTTTGATGAAGTCCATTTCAAAACTTGAGCAAATATTGAAAAAGATGAAAATGCAAAAATAACTAAGGCCAAAAACAAGGCCATCTGTCTCACCAATCCTCCCCGATGAGATGGCTTGCCATTGCACTAGGTATGAACTTAGGGGGAGTTTGGACGACCAAGATATCCATTACCAGTGTCATGCTGGATGGTATCAACAAAGGCTTGAGACAAGAAAATTTGAAAAAAAAATTGGAAAAATGTGAAAAAATTTTGGCAAAAATCAAAATGCTCAAAGTGCTTATTTGACTTAATTTTGGCTTGACAATAACATCTGGTGTTGAATTGTGCTTATGCTAGTCCTAGCTAACTCTTGTGCATTCAATGGAGAATTTGAGCATCATTTGATATTTTGAGCTATGAATTATTCCAATGCTTGCTTTGAGGCTAAATCTACTCGAACTTCACAATTTAAAATAGCCTTTATTGATCAAAGTGATTTCTAGCCGAGTTTCAGCTTGATTTTGAAATATTGCATTTCACTCGGTGGAACTTGAAATTTGTATAACCTCCAAAGCTCCCAAGGATATCTTCACATTGAAATTTGGTGTTTGTTGGTGTTCATATTGTGTTTGTGGTTTTTTGTTGTTCACCTATTTGAAAAACCCCCAAAAATATTGCTCTAATTCTTCCGATTCATACTCATATCCAATTCAAAGTCAAATTTGATGTAAATTTCATATTTTATGCAATTTAAAGGCTGTAAAAATCAAATTTTGGAGTTGGTGGCCTGCCGGATGATCGAACCGGGCTTTTGGCATCTTTGGCTTCCATGTGGGCCTTGCTTGACGTGTGGGCCATCCTCAAGGTGCGTGCATGGTGCGTTGGTCCTTTGACATGAGTTTGTAAGGCTGAGCGTCTGGATCAAGGCCCTTCGGCGTTGAAGATGTCGCAGCGTCGACTAGAGGCGATGGAGACGGCGCGGTCGAAGGGGAAGTGGTGTATCCTTGTGGTTATGTCCTCATCATATAACCACCCTCTACTTTTCATACCAGGCCTCACGTGAAACTGCCCCGATTTTGGATGACATGACGTCCTAATCAACGGATTTTCATGTAATTAAATTCTAGAAAATTATAGGAAACTCAGAAAAATAAAATAAAAATATTTTAAAAATATAAAAATATGTAAAAATCCAAAGATGCAATACAATATAATGTTTGTGTATGAACCTATGTGCTAAAATTCATATTTGTGGTTGGAGATATTTTTAATAAAAAGAATCACAACCACATGTTTATACACAAGCATCACATTTTATTAATATTTGGATTTTTCATATTTTCATTCTATTGTTCTGAGTTTTCTAAAATTTTCTAGAATTTATTTTCTCAAGATTATGATACCACGTCAATAAAAATAGGTAATTAGGACGCCACATCAACCAAAACCAGAGTGGTTTTGAGTAAGGAATGTAATTTGTCCGGTATGAAAAGTAGAGCGAGGTTATATATCCGGTTTTAGAGTAGAGGGAGGAAAATAGAATCGAGACAATAGTAGGACTGATAACATAAGTTGCAAAGTATAGCATGACATAAGTGGCATAAAATAACCAAGTCTATAAGACATAAGGTACATGACATAAGTCGCATAGCATACCCAATATTCGAAAGGGGATAACTAGATGACATCTAAGTCTACTGGATATAAGGTGTGACTAAGTGGACTTGGGTGACGGCGGCTTAAATGTATAGCCGCCAAGATCTTTCTTCGGAGGTGGTGTGACGTAGCCTGTGCCTAGACTAGGGTCAAAAGGGTCCTGCACAAAAAATATTAATATTAAAATCAATATATATAAAAATCATGGAAACAAAAATAAAATATAAAAAGAAAAATACCTGGGAAAGCATCTCTTGGACCATCCTTTTGGCCTTTTGAATACTTTGAAAACTACCCTTAATGACAAGTTGATCAGGAAACATAGGATGAGTATTCCTCTGAAATAAAAACTTGCATCAGTTTACTGTTTTATTATGAAGAATTAATTATTTTAAGTTTAAAAAGATCTCTACAGATATCACTTAAAATGGGAATAAGAGCATTGTTCTACTATGAAGAACTAATTATTTTATGTTAAAAAAGATCTCTACAGATATCACTTAAAATGGGAACAAGAGCATCCAAATTGTTGTTTGGTTTCAAGACCACCACGAATGTCATGAACCGACTGAGCATAAAAAAATTGAGGGGACGGTTGTAAAAGCATTCATGTTATGTTCGAACATGGTTACACATATTTATTAGGAAAAAGTATCAAATTGGTCCCCCAACTTGCGTCGTGGTACCAATTTAGTTCTAAACAAAAAAAAACCGGGTTTTGACCAATCCCTCAACTATTAAAAACAGACTTGACCGGTCAATAGGTCGGGTTTTGGGTGGTTGTGCAAATGTGGCACGGTTTAGCTTACGTGGCAGTCACGTGGAATGTTGTCAAGCACTTCTCACTCTCCAAGTCACCTGTCTCCATCACACCCCTCTAATCTCTCTCTCTCTCTCTCTACTCTCTATTCTTTCTCAATCTTCTCACCGACGTGGAGCACCTCCTCCCCAACTCGACGCCGGCATCAACCTCCTCTCCCACCCCCACTCACGCTAGACACGTTGGCCTCCTCTCTCAGTGTCAGCGTCAACGCCAGCGTGCCTCTGCCTCCGTCGGGCTTCCGCCATCCTCCCCCAAACTTGACGTTGCCATCCTCTCGTAGCCTCCATGTCATCGTCGTCGCGCTCCTCTCCCAGCCCCGGTGTCGCCCTCCTCCCACAGCCCCGGTGCGCCACTACTTCCGTCGAGCACGTCGCCATCCTCCCCAAGCCTCCATGACACTATCGTCGCGCTCCTCCCCTAGCCCCGATGCTGCACTCCTCCCCTAGCCCCAATGCGCCACTGCCTCCGTTGAGCTCGCCGTCATCCTCCCCTAGCCTCTATGATGCTGCTGCCACGCTCCTTCCCCAGCCCTGACACCCCCGGCGCTACCCTACTCCCCCGGTCCCAGCTCGCCACTGCCTTCGTCGAGCTCGCCACCATCCTGCCGTAGCCTCGATGTTGTTGTGTATTGGGCTTGGGCCTTAGGAAGCCTGGCCCATGTTGTAGCTACTAATAATTTCCTCTTGCAATTCAATCAAAGTGGAGAGAGAAATTCCCTAAACCTTCATGGTATCAGAGCAATAGGAGGTCTAGAGTTTCTCTCTCTCCCTCTCCTCTCCCCTCTCCGCTGCGCCGCCGGCGGCGGCTCCGCCATGGCGTCCACCTCCTCCTCCGCCATGTCGACCTCCCGCGGCTCCCCCCTCCGACGCACGGGACGACTGGCCGACGGCTCACGGCGCCCTCCCCGACGGCGTCCTCGCGGCCGCCCACGCCCTGGTGACGGTCACCGCACGGCACGCCGTGACCACCGCTCTCGCTCAGTTCCCACCTGAGATCCACGCCGCCCACGTCCTCCCTGAGCTCCAGGCCGCCGCCACCGCGCTGGGTAGCCCCTGCCCTTCGGACCGCGTCCGACGGCTGCCCAACAAACATCTCTGTCGGACCTCGTCCGACGCCCTTCGGACTGGGTCCGACGCCCGTCGGACCGGATCCGACAGTGACCTTACTCGGCTCCTCGCCCGTCCCAGAGCTCCAGGCCGTCACGACCGCGCCGGACGCCGCCATCGCCGGCTTGGGCGCCACTCCGCCCGTCTTCTTCAACACCGCCTAGAGCGGCGTCCCCGTCTTCTTCAACGCCGGCCAGGTCGGCGTCGGCGTCCTTGTCCCACACGCCGGCGTCCCTGTCGCGCCCGGCCTCTACTCCAACGCCGGCCAGGGCGGCGCAGGCGCCCCCGTCGCCAGCCAACGTGGCCAAGGTGGCCAGGGCGCTCACCTCCAGACCGCCGGCCACGACGACCCCACCCCCTACTTCTACACTGCCGGCCACGGCTCCTTCGACGGCGGTTGGGGCGGCCACGCTGGCCTCGGCGCCGGCCAGGCCCGCTCCTTTTCGGCGCACGAGACCTGGACCGCCTTCCCTGGCCCGACGGGCCTCGAGCCAGGGCGATATGCCACTACTCACCAGTGGCCCTTGGGTGGGCCATCCACATCTAGTGGGCTGCGCCATTTTGGTGCTGGACCCCCTGAACTCCCTGCCGAAGACCCAGGGACTATTGCTGCTCTCCACACGCAGGCCGTCGCCCTCACCAATGTCAAAGCGCTGGTCCCTGTGGAACTTGATCAGAAGAGCAGCAAATACACCTAGTGGCGACGTCTCTTCCTCGTCACTCTTGGTCTCTACGCCTTGGCGGACCATGTCACCCTTCCGGTCGGACTTTGGGATGATCCGGCCTGGCGCCGCATGGATCACGTCGTCCTCTCCTAGGTCTACGGCCGTCTCGCCCCCGATCTTCTCCTGGTGGTCATGACGTCCGACGCTACCGCACGCTCTGTGTGGATCAGTCTCGAGGATCAATTCCTCGGGAACCAGGAGACGCGGCTTCTCTACGCCGAGACCGAGTTTCACTCCTTCGCCCAGGGCGACCTCTCCGTCACAGACTACTGCGGCCGTCTCAAGGACATGGCCGACACCCTCGCCGACCTTGGTGCTGCCGTCTCCGACCGCACCCTCGTCCTCAACATGCTCCGCGGCCTCAACGACAAGTTCGACAACCTTCGGCTCATCATCGAAACCAAGAGCCCGCTCCCCACCTTCGCCAACGCCCGCAACCAGCTGCTTCTTCGCGAGCTCCACCTCGCCAACTCGCCCACTGCGCCTTCCACTGCACTCCTCGCGGCTACTCCCCGTCCATCGGCCGGTGGATCCCTCGGGGGGAACAACTACAAGGGCAAGAGGGGCAGGAAGAAGGGTGGTAGTGTTGGCGGTGGTGGCGGCGGCAGTGGTGGTGGTGGAGGTAGCAGTGCTAGTGGCGGTGGCAACCGCCACATCAGTGGTCCCCTGGCAGGCGGCCGCGGGACGATTCCTTCCTGCTACAACCCCTGGACAGGCACCGTCCAACTCTGGCCGTTCCAGGGCCAGGGCCATCAGGGCCCGGGGATCCTGGGGCGCCCTCCTGCACCGCAGCCGCCCCACGCCCTCAACGTCAGCACCGGGGCTGGGGGTGGCACTGGCGACTACGGCGTTGCTCCGCAGCCAACGCCTACGGGGTCCTGGAGTCCGATGGTGGGCGCCTCTTGGGACCAGCAGTCCCTAGCCAGCGCGTTCAACACCATGACACTCACCCCGCCCCCGAGTGGCCATGAGTGGTATATGGACTCCGGCGCCAGTTCCCACATGACTTCAGATGCCGGTAATCTCACCTGCTCCTACCCTACCACCTCGACTTGTCCGTCCAACATCATCGTTGGCGACGGGTCTCGTCTCCCTGTCACTTCCACGGGTCACCGCACTCTTCACTCCACACATAGACCGCTTACTCTTCGTAATGTCCTTGTCACACCCACACTCATTAAAAATCTCATTTCTGTTCGTCAGTTCACCACCGACAACCAGTGCTCCATTGAGTTTGACCCGTTTGGTTTCTCTGTGAAGGACCTTCGCACCAGGAGCATCATCGCCCGCTGTGATAGCTCCGGGGACCTCTACTCCTTCTGCCCGAGTCCAGTCCCTCATGCCCTTGTCACCAGCACACCTTCCTCCGAGCTATGGCATCGTCGTCTTGGGCACCCCAGTCATGCCACCCTTTCTGTTTTAGCTAGCTCGTCTGCTATCACTTGTAATAAAGCTAAACCAGATATTCTATGTCATGCGTGTCAACTTGGTAAACATGTCCGTCTCCCCTTTGCGTCGTCAACATCTCGTGCCACTTGTGCTTTTGATTTGATACATTGTGATTTGTGGACGTCCCCTGTCGCCAGCGTCTCAGGTTACAAGTATTATCTCATAATCGTTGATGACCGCTCCCATTTCATGTGGACCTTCCCTCTCCGCCTCAAGTCCGACACGTTTCCTACTCTCTCTCACTTCTTTGCCTTCGTTCGCACTCAATTCGGCACCACTGTCAAGTGTGTCCAAGCTGATAATGGCCGTGAGTTTGACAACTCTTCTTGCTCCTTTTTTCTCACCAACGGTGTCTCCTTTTGCATGTCCTGCCCCTACACCTCACCCCAGAACGGTAGGGCCGAGCGCGCCATCCGTACCACCAATGATGTCATGCGCTCCCTTCTGTTCCAGGCCAGTGTTCCCCCATCATTATGGGCGGAGGCCCTCCTCACTGCCACTTAACTTATAAACCGGCGCCCCTCTTCCACTCTCACTGAGCCAACCCCTTTCTTTGCCCTTCACGGGTACCATCCCTCTTATACGCACCTACGCGTGTTCGGTTGCGCCTGCTACCCTAACCTCTCTAGCACGGCCCCACACAAACTGGCACCGCGCTCCTCTCTTTGTGTCTTCCAAGGGTACTCCTCATATCACAAAGGATATCGGTGCATGGATCTTGTGTCCAACCGCGTTATCATTTCTCGTCATGTCATCTTTGCCGAGTCCATCTTCCCGTATGCCTCCAGTAACTCCGGCTCGTCCTCCCGGACGATCTTGACTTTCTCACTGACTACGCCGGCTCTCCTCTCCCCATAGGAGTCCGTGCTTCATCTCCCTCTACAGGTACCTCGACGGCCACCCCTGCCCTGACGGCGGTCACGTCGACCGCCCCTACCCCGACGGCGGTCACGTCGGCCGCCCCTACCTCGACGTCGGCCGCCCCTTCCCCACCGTTACTCACGTCGAGTAACCCGGTCACTGCTGCCCCTGTCGGACCTCCACCACAGGTTGTTGCTAGTGGTGACCGCTCTGCCAGCTCCTCACTCAGGGATTGTCTCGACCCGCCTGAGGCCGCCCGGCCACCGCAAAGGCCGCCCCTGTTGGTCTATCGCCGCCGCGGCTCTTCATCGACTTCCTCATCCGGCACCATGGTCACCGCTGCCCCTGCTGGGTCCTCGCAGGATGTTGCTAGCGGTGCCCCTCTCTCGGTGATACAGGCTCCCCCCGCTGCCCCTGTTGGACCTCTTCCTCAGGTCGCTGCCAGCGGGGCCCCTCCTGCCACTGCGAATGACCATCCCATGGTCACTCGCCTCAAGTCTGGCACGCAGCTCAAACCCCGGGACCGCCTCAACCTGCATGTCTCGGCGCTCCCTCCTCCGCCCATGTCAGTTCGTGCGGCTCTCCTCGATCCTAACTAGCGGGCTGCTATGACAACGGAGTTTGAAGCCCTCCGCGCCAACGACACCTGGGATCTTGTCCCGCGGCCAGCTGGGGCAAACGTGGTCACCGGGAAGTGGATATTCAAGTACAAACTCAATGCTGATGGCTCTCTTAACCGCTACAAGGCTCGCTGGGTCCTTCGTGGTTTCACTCAGCGTCCCGGAGTTGATTTTGATGAGACTTTTAGCCCTGTCGTCAAGCCAGCCACCATTCGGACGGTCCTCTCGCTGGCTCTTTCCCGTGGCTGGTCCATTCGTTAGCTTGATGTCAACAACGCCTTCTTACACGGTCAGCTTGAGGAGACAGTCTACTGTGCTTAGCCATCAGGGTTTGTGGACCTTTCTTGTCCCAATCACATCTGTCGCCTTCGCAAGTCCCTCTATGGTCTTAAGCAGGCACCGCGGGCGTGGTACAGCACAATTGCTTCACATCTCCGATCACTGGGATTCTTCGATGCCAAGTCAGACACTTCGCTGTTCATCTACCGCAAGGGCTCTGAGACGACGTATCTTCTGCTTTATGTGGATGACATCGTGTTGACCGCCTCCTCAGATGACTTACTCAGGCTCACAGTCTCAGCCTTGGAGCAGGCGTTCTCTCTCAAGGATCTTGGACCTTTGCATCATTTTCTTGGCGTCTCAGTGATCCCACAGTCCGACGACCTTCTTCTCTTCCAGCGACAGTACATCGTCGACGTCCTGGCTCGTGCAGGCATGGCTGACTGCAAGTCATGTTCCACTCCGGCCGACACGACCTCCAAGCTGTCCGCAGCCGGTCCCTCGGTTGCTGATGCGACCCTTTATCACAGCATGGCCGGTGCTCTCCAGTACTTGACATTAACCCGTCCGGACATCACCTATGCCGTCCAGCAGGTCTGCTTGTTCATGCACGACCCCCGGGAACCGCACCTTGCTGCTCTCAAGCGGATCCTACGGTACCTCCATGGCACCTTGGAGCTCGGTCTTCTGATTCGTCGCTCCGCCCCGACGAGCCTCACTGTCTACACCGACGCTGACTGGGCAGGCTGCCCTAACACCAGGAAGTCCACGTCGGGATACTGCGTTTTCCTCGGTGACAACCTGGTGTCCTGGTCTTCCAAACGCCAGCATACAGTCTCCCGTTCCAGCGCGGAGGCTGAGTACCGCGCGGTCGCTAATGGAGTCGCTGAGACCTGCTGGCTTCGCCAGCTACTTCAGGAGCTGCACAGCCCCCTGCAGAAGGCCACCCTCGTCTACTGTGACAACGTCAACGCAGTCTACCTCTCCACCAACCCGGTGCAGCATCAGCGCACCAAACACGTCGAGATTGATCTTCACTTCGTGCATGTCATGCATATCCCGACGTCGTCTCAGTTCGCTGACATCTTCACGAAAGGACTTCCCAGCACTGTCTTCATCGAGTTCAGGTCCAGTCTCAACGTCTGTGCACCGTCCGTTCAGACTGCGGGGGAGTGATTGTCACTTTAGCTTTTTGGTCGTTTTGTTTTTTTGACCATTGTCTTGTACCAGTCTCAACGCCTTGTCGCCGTTCAGACTGCGGGGGAGTGTTGTTGTGTATTGGGCTTGGGCCTTAGGAAGCCTGGCCCATGTTGTAGCTACTAATACTTTCCTGATGCAATTCAATCAAAGTGGAGAGAGAAATTCCCTAAACCTTCACTCGACACCGCCATCCTTCCCCAGTCTTCATGACGTCGCCGCCGCGCTCCTCCCTCATGGGGCCCAACCTTCTCCCGTAGCACCTATGTCAACCTCCTCCACAAGGTTGACCTCTCCCTATCTAGGTGCCAGCCTCCTTCAATGGCGCTGGCAGTGGGACCACGACAGCACAGCTGCCTCTTTGACGGCGACGTGGCGAGATGGCATCGCATCAATAGCAATGCCGGAGCTCCGCCATGTTGGGTAGACGGAGGGATGCCAGAGCTCCACCGTGAAGGTGACGGGCAACGCGCTCGGGTTTTTGTTGCAGAGAGATGCCAAACTTTCGCCGTAGGGGGCGACCGGTGGCTCTGTCGAGCTCGCTAACACCTGAGCCATCCATCACTAAGCTTGCCGCCGACTCCCTCCACCGCCACCTCCGTCACCGGCGACACCACCAAGCTCGACGCCATTTCCTACTAAGCTTCGGCGAGGTGGGGGAAGATGTGTCATGAGAGAGTGAGAGAGAGAGAGAGAGAGAGAGAGAGAGAGAGATTTGAGGGGTGAAGTGGAGAGAAGGGTGACTTGGATAGAGAGAGCTTGACAAGCTAAATCGTGCCACAACTGCACAACCACCCAAAAAAACCACCCTAATGACCCATCAAAGAACCGTTCAAACCCAGTTTTAATAGTTGAGGGACTGATCAAAGCCTGGTTTTGAATTTAGGGCAAAACTGAACAAACCACCCTACAAGTTGCTGACCAAGGCTTAAAGAAAATTAAATTAAAAATAAGAAAAATATTAACCTCTATCCATGCTCCCGATGAGTTCCGAAGGAGTCTTCCTGTATCTGTTTCTTTGTCAAACATGTGAATCTAAAAGGAAAAATGTTAGCTTGTTCACCACAAATTAAATGAAAACAACCCATATTTACCTTATTAGGATCAACCGACACAAAATCGGTACGCGTTCCTCTACCTCCTGGAATAGGAATACAAAATAGGAAGTTACACATTTTGTTTGAAAGAGTTTGTTTTGCTTTATTTTATTACATAAGGAAGGACTACTCTAATAAGGTGTTTCCCTGTCCATCTAAAACTGAAACTCATTTTAATTTTATAAACAAAGATATAAGGTGAACCTATAATTGAATAGAACATCAAAGTTATCTCACCTTTTTTTACAAAGAACATACACATGAACTATATTATATTTCTCAGATGTCCCTAATGGTGCAAATAAAGATAGAAAAACTAGCTAGTTCACTTGTCACGCTTTAATTAAATTTCATGAAATGCACACATGAGGACATCCACTCACCCGTCACAGATGAGCCGGCCATCAGGGTTTCCAGCCTTTTTTCACCTACGCACAAAAAGAAACATATTAGCAGGATAGTTAGTAACACATTTAGGGGGTGTCGAAGAAAATGGGGTATCACAAGAAAGAGCAATGTCAACCTCTCTGCAAAACAATTTGAATACCAAAGCCTACTACACAAACAAAAAAGAATCATGCATAGAACCTCTCTACGTGCACAACAATAGTATTCACAAGTAATAAATCACGCCAACAACGCAAAAACAAAATCAACTCGAATATCAATTTTAATAACAAAGTAATAATAGTATCAGCCAGGGAGTGTCATGCCTGCAACGCAAAACAAAATCAACTCGAATATCAAAGAAAACAGTAGTATTGGCCGAGGGGTATCATGCATATAATACACAAAAACAAAGAATCGATTTTGCATATCAGAATCGAAGAGGAGTATCAGACAGGAGGCATCATGCCTAAACACGGACTAAAATCATTTTGAACACACAATTGATAGTAGTATCACCTAGATGGTATCATGGCTTGATGGCGGTGCCTAGATCTATCGCCTTCCTCCTAGATCTACTTCAAGTATCAGCCAGGTGGTATCATGAGACCGTAATTCTTGTTAAAATACACCGCACTACCAGAAATGCAAAAAAAAAAACTGCTACCCCTTCGCCCTTCCCACCCTATATTTCACAACCACGATTTGCGAGAACATGTTAGATCTACAAAGAAATTTACGTAGTATCAAATCGAGCTGCATTCAAGCACATCAACTCCGGATCTAAATACAATGTCAGAGAATTCGCTGGAGCAAAAAAACCTAGTCCAGAATCGAGATCTATTCTGTACGTCTCCCGATGGAGAGAAGGAACGATGCGTCCAGAATCGAGATCTATTCTGTACATCTCCCGATGGAGAGAAGGAACGATGCAACATATCCAAGAGGAGGAGGGGTACCGTACCTCGTCGGATGAAGCGCAGCTCCGCCTCTCGCCACCGCAAGGCTCGCCGGACGAATCACCTCGCCGCTCTGTCTCACAGTCTGAAGAAATTAGCTGCAGAGCAAAATCGGCGCTCGTTTTAATCAGATGCAGTGTTCACTTAAGGGACGAAGCGGTACGCAGCCTCAGCCATGGGATCGTCATCCAACGGTGAGAGTTTCTCTTCGTCGGGTTGCCGGACGGCGGTGTAGCGATCCAGCACGGCTAGCTGAATATTCCCTTTCTTTTGCTGCTTTCCGTTTCAACTCTGTTACTTAGCCATTCTGGATGTACTGGCCGGCTATAAAAAGCTGGAACTGAGTTGTAATCAAGGTCGTTCCATGATGAAACTATTACCAAATTAATACACTTTGGATTCCGATCTCGCTATCTCTCTCTCTCTTATTCTGTTCTTCTCATCCCCTCTTCTCTGAAGCTGTTCTTCAGATTTGTTTATTTTTAGGAATTTAGTCTAGTGTGTGACAAAAGTGGTATCAAAACATTGATCTTAGCCTCTGATCCGCTCCGGTTCATGGTTTGTAAGGGTTGAAAGGGTGTATCCTTTCGGTAAAATTCCTGAGCAACCGCGACCGCATCGGATTTGAGGGTACTGTGGGATTGGCTTGGGGATTAGGTTGCAAGGCTCCTTGCTTTGGCTGTAAAATCCCTAAGAACCAAGGCTTCCCAAAGGCCTCCAAGTCAATCAAGTGAGGGTTTTGAGTCTAGTACTCTTGTAAAATTCCTGAGCTTCGATACTTGGGAAGGATCTCACTGCTATGGCCAATACTTCTAAAAATACCAGGCCAACTGGAGCTACTCACACTGCTGCTGCCGTGGAGACAGCTATGGAGGAGGAAGAGGCCGTCTATGATTCTGCAGAGGATATGGAAGAGGTAAAAAGGCAGCTGCTTTTGGTTCAGAAGTGCCAAGAAGAGCAAGACCAAAGGTTAGATAAGCAAAGCAAACAACTGGAGCAGATATTGCAGTTGATGAGTGATCCAAATCATCGAGGGGCAAGGAGCCCCGAGGCAGTCTCAGACAGGGCTTCTAGCTATCAAGGTAACATCAACTACACTCGTAGTGCTACACCACAAGTGAGCCAGCATGCACCAAGTATCACACTAAAATCCCAATGCACATGCAGCACCACCTACACACAGTACTGTTATCACTAGCACACCTAGTGCTAGAGGGAACACAGGAGTACATCTGGGGATTCCACCTGGTTTTGGAAATGGTAATCAACACTTTCAGCAAGGCTATTTGCCAAATCCCATGCTCATGAACAATATGATGCCTCCATTGCTTCCTAGACAGCCACCCAACCTGTGGGGCTTTACCTGGCAGTACCAAAACCAAGCACACATGATACAAGAAGAGTATCCAGTAGGTGATGCTAGGAATCATCAAGTAGGGCAACAAAGGCAACAAGAGCATTGCCAGAGGCAATTTGCCAAGGGACCAAAGCTTAATTGCCCTGAGTTTGAAGGCAGTTGAGTAGATTCTTGGATTAAGAAGGCTGAGAAATACTTCGAGATAGCACAAGTCCCTGCACTACAGAAGGTGGAAATTGCCACTTTGTATTTCAAGGGGAGGGCTGATGACTGGCTAAACAGCACTGGCATAAATACTAGTAACATGGGGTGGACGCAATTTTGTCATTTGTTGGGAAATAGATTCAATGAAAGGTCTGAATATGATGTCATTGCAGCATTTCATGCAGTAAGGCAAACTTCCAGTGTCTCTGATTATATTGATGCTTTTGAAAAACAATTGGGGTTAGTAAGGAGAGACAACCCAGGCCTTCGTGAAGAATACTTTCTCAAAAGTTTCATTGCAGGTCTCTCTGAGTTCACTAAGAACATGGTGCAATGCCAAAGACCTTTTAATTTGGGGAATGCTTATTGGATGGCCAGGAGGTATGACCAGTCCAATCCACATAGGAAAGGAGGGCAGAATTATGCTGGGATATTCCAAAATAACAAGTTTAGTTCTTTTAAAGGGGGTGACATTACTACAAACAACCAGAAGGCTGGGCAAGAGGAAGGCTCTAGCAAGACTGAAGGAGATGGAAAGAAGCCTAGTACTGATGCTGAAAAATGCTTTAGATGTCATGAGAAGTGGTTCCTAGGACATAAGAAGGTGTGCAAGATGAACCCACAGCTAAAGAGTATGGAGATTCAGGAAACAAGTGAGGAAGAAGCTCTAGAAGAAAACCTGACAGAACAAGTGATAGCTGAAATCATTGAAGAGGAAAATCAGCAGGAATACATGCAGTTATCAATTCATGCCCAACAGGGAACTGCCACTGCTGGAAAGACTTTCATCCTTAAGATAAAAGTAGGCAACCTATATGGCACAGCAGTGGTAGACAGTGGAAGTACCCTCTCCTTCATTGATAGCAGGTTTGCCATTAAAACTCGGCAACACATCACTGAAGCTACTTTCATAACCATCATGGTAGGTAATGGGGAAATCTTCAGAGTGAGTTAAAATGCGACTCCTGCAGTTACCAAATTCAAGGTGAGGAATTCCAGGACTCATTTAGAGTTCTAAAGCTGACAGGTTATGATGTAATCTTAGGAGCAGACTGGATAATGAAGTACAGACCTGTAGAGTTGAATATGAAATCCAGACAACTAGTAGTCACCAAGGCAGGTTCCAAGAAATTATTCTTTTCAGATGAAACCCTCCCTGGCAAAAACACTCTCATTTCAGTAGAGAGACTGGAAAAGATGCTAGGCAAAGGAGCTATTGGTGCAGTGGTGTACTCCTGTTCTGCAGAAACCATGGACGACTCACCACCAAGGTGTCCTCCTGAACTACAAGAAGTACTGAAATGCTATACAGGTATTTTTGAGGAACCCAGTGAAATTCCTCCAAAAAGGGATTGTGATCACCACATACCCTTAATTGATGAGAATTTGAAGGTGAACATAAGACCCTACAGATTGGCTAGCAAGCAGAAAGACACCATGGAACAAATCATTGAGCAATTGCTAAACTCTCACACCATTAGACAGAGCATGAGTCCCTTCTCATCACCTGTCATTCTTGTCAAGAAAAAAGATGGGTCTTGGAGGTTGTGTATAGACTATAGACAGCTCAACAAAAACACTATTAAGAACAAGTACCCTATACCTGTAATTGAGGACTTGCTGGATGAATTGCATGGGGCAGCCTATTTTTCCAAAATTGATTTGAGAGCTGGATATCATCAAGTAAGAATGAGGGAGGAGGACATTCACAAAACTGCCTTCTCTACTCACAAGGGGCACTATGAGTATCTAGTAATGCCCTTCAGGCTCACTAATGCACCAGCTACCTTTCAGGCTTTGATGAATGAAGTGCTGAAGAAATATTTGAGGAAATTTGTATTGGTGTTTTTTGACGATATCTTGATCTATAGCAAAACCATGGAAGAGCACATTAATCATGTTCAGCTGGTACTACAAACCCTTAGGGAGAACAGACTCTGTGCCAAAATGGGAAAATGTTCTTTTGGTCAAGAACAGATTGGGTACCTGGGGCATGTCATCTGTAGGGATGGTGTTTCCACAGAAGTCTCAAAAATAGAAGCTGTTTTGTCATGGCCAGTACCCCCAAAATATAACTCACTTGAGAGGATTCCTTGGTTTGGCAGGGTATTACAGGAGATTTATTCAAGGATATGGGACCATATGTAAACCTCTCTTTTCATCCCTCAAAAAGAATGCATTTCATGGGGGCCCAGAGCAACAGGAGGCATTTGACAAAATTAAGGTGGCCATGACCAATCCACCTGTCTTAGCTCTGCCAAATTTCTCTAAACCCTTTGTGTTAGAAACAGATGCCAGTGGAGTTGGGATTGGAGCAGTGCTGATGCAAGATGGCAGGGCAATTGCATACATGAGCAAGACCCTAGGAGCTAAAGCATTAGCCTTACCAATTTATGACAAAGAGGCCATGGCCATTATTGAGGCTATAAAAAAGTGGAGACATTACTTAATTGGATCTGAGCTGATTATTAGAACTGACCAGCAAAGTCTTAAGTACATCCAAGAGCAGAGGTTGTCAGATGGCATTCAGCATAAGCTATTCATTAAATTGATGGGGTTCAACTATAAGGTAGAATATAAAAAGGGAAAGGAGAATAGAGCAGCTGATGCTCTATCCAAAATTCCACAAGGAGGGGCTGTGTTAGCCATTTCTGCTGCAGTACCTACATGGAAAAATGAAATCCTCCAGAGTTACAATGAGGATGAGTGGTGCAAGGATTTATTGGTTAAAATGACCATTGACCCTATGGCTGAGCAGGATTACAGTGAAAAGGGTGGTCTTTTGAAATACAATAACAAAATAGTCATTGGCAATGATGAGGTACTCAGGAAGAAATTGATAAGCTCCTTCCACAAGTCTGCTATTGGGGGACATTCTGGCGAGGATGCCACTTACCAGAGAATTAAGGCATTATTCTTCTGGTCAGGGTTAAGGAAGGCAGTCAAGACATTTGTCAAGGAGTGTCCTGTTTGTCAAAAGAACAAAAGTGAACATTTGCACTATCCTGGATTATTGGAACCCCTACCAATGCCTGACCAAGCTTGGAAGAGTATCTCTATGGACTTCATTGAGGGTCTACCCACCCACATCAGACCACAAGGATGTCACCTTAGTAGTGGTGGATAGATTCACTAAGTACTCCCATTTCATTCCTGAGTCACCCATACACCGTGCAGCAAGTAGCAGCCTCATACATTGAAATTGTCTACAAATTGCATGGGCTACCAGAGAACTTAGTCTCAGATAGGGATAGGATTTTTACTAGCCAATTTTGGTAGGAGCTGTTCAAGGCTATGGGAGTACAGTTAAACTTCAGTACCTCTTACCACCCTCAAACAGATGACCAGATAGAGAGGGTCAATCAGTGTCTAGAAAACTATCTGAGATGTATGTCTTACACAAATCCTAGGAGGTGGAGGAAATGGCTGCCCTTGGCAGAGCTATGGTATAATACCAGTCACCACACAGCATTGAAGACTACCCCCTTTGAGGCACTTTATGGTTATCCTCCCCCTATGCTAAGGGATACCTTGAATACAGAAGTAGGAGATCAAGAAACCAAGCAATTATTACAAGAGAGGCAGATAGCAAACCAGATCATCAAAGACAATTTGAAAAAGGCTAAGAATAGAATTAAAAAGTATGCTGATGCCAAAAGGTCTGAAAGGGTGTTTCAGATTGGGGATATGGTTCATACTAAGCTACAGCCCTACAAACATGACACACCAAGTTTGCACAAAATTCCTCAAAATGCATTCAAGATACTATGGCCCATTCAGAGTCATGGAGAGAGTGGGAAAAGTTGCCTATAAGTTGTTATTGCCACAGGGGTGCTTCTGCATCCTGTCTTTCATGTAAGCCAGCTCAAGATGCATCTGGGTTCAAGGGTGTTGCCAACTCCTGGGCTTCCTCTAATTGATTCTGATGGGTATTTTTTTTTGATAAAGGAAGTTTTAATAGAACTCAAGCCAAATACATCGAGTTGATACAACAACTTGAGATCTCTTCCGATCTCTGCATAATAAAATGCACACAGCCAAAGGAAACACAAAAGACAAGCACACTAATGACTATCAATCCGAAGACTAGACCGCCACCCATGTGTCTGGGTAAAAAAAGCCTTGGCCACTAGCTCCAAATGACGCCAAGCCACCCCAACCAAATCCTGTGAAGACGGCTTCTGGAGAATAGCCCAAGCTTGCAACCAATGGATAATACGGTATAGAACCTGCATAGGAGAATAGAGATGTTTTTTGTCAAAAACCATATCATTCCTACATAGCCATAGCGACCAACAAGTAGCAGTCGCCTCTAGTAGGATTAATCTTTTCAAGTCATTCCTAACACCCCGAAGCCAAGCACCAAACATGTGTGAAACACCACGGGGTTTAGGCAGTAGACCCACGGCAGTCCAAACAAAAGACCAAGCTGCATTAGCAAGCTGACAATCAAAAAATAAGTGTTGTATTGTCTCATCATGATAACAGAAGCAACACTTTTTGCTACCTTGCTACCTTCGCTTAAGAAGGTTGTCTTTGGTAAGAATGACCCCTCGTTTAAGATACCAAAGAAAAATCTTAATCTTTAACGGTATTTTCAATTTCCAAATCCATTTGTTTATGTTAGGGATATCACAATGAATCAATGCAAGGTAGTGTGATTTCACAGAAAATTCTCCATTAGCACGTAAGTTCCATCGGAATTCATCTTGTTCTTGTATAAGAGACACATTAGCAATACGAGGTAACAAAGTATTCCAAGCTACTAATTTTGGCCCAACAAGATCTCTTCGCCATGAAATGTTTGGCGGATTAGAGCTGAGAACATCAGCCACTGTTGTCGGGGATAAAAATACGGCCCATTGCCATGGCCCACTCCCTGACGGCCCAATCGAACAGCCTACCAGGGCCCAGCTCTCTGGAAGGTTCTATCTGGTCCGTGTGCATCCTGCCGAACAGCTTCCAGACTGGCACGGTGTGTAACGGCCAAGGATACCTGTTCGAGTCTATCTCGGATAAGAGTTCTGCACGGCTACGTGAAGACCCGGACGTTGGTTTCCCGGATTGGAATAGGAGTCGTGATCCCCAAGACTTGGAGTTTACCTTATCTACCGTAGGTTGTATTTGGCATGTACTGAGTTTGTTATGATCTCGTAGTTAGCCCGGCCCGATATTCCTTCGGTAGGTCGGTTATTCACCACTATATAAACCAGCCCCTACGGCGTGTAGAGGGCATCCGATCGCACTTGATCCATGATCGCTTGACTTAGACGCATCTTGTACACCCATAACCTCGCCGAGACCTGCTCGTCTCGTCGAGTTCTCTCTCTAATTCTCTTTGATATAAAGAAAGGCTGGACGTCGGGCTATTATCTCTCCCGAGAGGCCTGAACCAGGATAAAAACCCTTGTCTCCCTGTTCGTCGCTGATTGCTGTTCGTGTTGTTCAGCGTGTCTCCTATCTCCCCTTCTCAAGAACCTTTCATCGACTTGAGATCGATATCTCAACCGTCGACAGTTGGCGCCGTCCGTGGGGACCTAGTAGATCGAGCATGTCGAACTCCATCAGCGATCAGGGATCTCTTCTTGAGGGCTACGACTCAGAAGGACAGGATGTCTCATCCCCTGTCAGATCGGATCGATCTGTTCGATCTCGGTCACTTTCCATATCTGAGACCGAAGTCTCCGGGTATGATCCGGAGATGGACTTAGATGGAACTCCCGTCATTAGCGATGAATATGGAGTCGACGATCTTTACGATGGTTTAGATCTGTCGGACTCTAAGGCTATGTCGGTCGATTCTTACTGTGGCGACACAGTGATGACACCGTCTAGTGCGCCAACGCATGGCCACCGCGGTATCAACATGGCCGGTGCAGGAACTTCAGAGGATCCTGCCCGGGCCGCGGCGGCTGAAGAGATCGAGCGGGTTAATTCTGCTCGGCTTCAAGATGGTTCTGCACCGGCTGCTCGCGAGCAAGATGTTGTTCGCTGCAGTCTGGATGAGTCCATCAACCAAACTCTGGCACAGATTCACGATCAGCGCAAGCGTCAGCAACGCGACCCGCCTCACGCACCTACGCCAGATCCCCCGGCAAAGGCTCAGCTTGTCCGGGATGAATTCCCGCGCAACCAGACTCCGGTCGGGCCAGACGCGGAGGCCTCAGGGATCCCAGGACCCCTCGAGCAGAGTCGGGAAAGACTTCAAGCCCTGGCGACGGTGGTCAGATCCACCAACCAGGCTAACCTTGCCCTTATGGGCGACGCTGTTGCCTCTCACCTTGAACGATTGGCCGAAGTGAGCAGCAAGCAAGATGATGAATATATCTAAACCATGTATGAATATATCTATGCGTAATAACTTCGTATAGCATACATTATACGAAGTTATACGAAATTTTGTTATTTTTGTATAAGCCAAATGATGTAATGTTTTGTAGTCATTCTTGTGGGGTTTTAAATAGTACTTCTTAAAGTTTGTAAAATATTTTTTTCATAATTTTTTGAACTCGTTAAGACGTATTTTGAGGGGATCACAAATTTGCTACAGTAAAACACAACGCTACATTAATCTGAAACAAACAAGGCCTTAGTATCAACTTGAGTAATAACATCATGAACAGAATGATTCCTGGCATCAATGTACTTTGTCCTCTCTTTAAACATTCGATACTTTGTAAGGCAATTAACATTTTGACTGTCACACAATATAGTAATGCAAGATGTAACTTTATAAAATTCAGCGTACAAACCTCTCAAATAGATAGCTTCTTTACATGCTTCAAAAATAAACATATACTTAATCTTGGTGGTGGATAAATCAGCAGTAACCTTCTTGGGGAGCCACCGTAGGACCACTCTTAGCGAGCCTAAAGGGAGAAATTCTGATAAACAATTATGTTGGTAGCTCAATCATGTGGGCCTAGCACTTAGTTGGTAAGCGCCCACTCTCAACCTACAAATGAGGGTTTGATTCCCACTCCTCTACTATTTTCACTTTTTTCATTCTAATTACAAATCTTAAAAAACTTTATAAAGTAGAATTTTATGGCAACGGCCCTTAAAAAGTTTTAAATATTTTTTTAAAAGAAAATATTATAGAATTTTCAACTTAAAATTACCAAGATGAAAAATACAAAAAACCCTCAAATAAAAAATCATTTTTAAAATTATCAAAATTTTGAATTCAAACATAATTTTGATACTTATTCAAAAATGGAATCATTTAAATATTTTTTAAAGTTTTGAATTTAAAATTGTCAGGATCCTTATCAAAAACTGAAATCATTTAAAAATTCCATAAATTTATGACTATTTTCTTAAAAGTTAGAATTATTTTTTTTGTGATATCCATTCAAAAACTAAAATCATTTAGAATTTCCATAAAATTTATGATAAATTTCATAAAATCATTTGAATGGGAAATAAAAACCTCTTGAAAAAATAGGCTCGTGGTTTCATGGTGCATCTATGAAAATGGTCCATAAAAACTCCTGTGCTTTTTTAAATTTTGAAATATTGTAAAACTTTGAATTAATTGGTTTTTTTTAGGTGGTAAACTTCGGATGCAAAAATAATCAAAAATATGGAACCAAATTTCAGGGAAAGTGTCATAAAATATTTTAATTTTTTTTTGAAGAATTCCTAAAATTTTGAAATAAAAAATTATTATGACTGGTAAGGGTCCCAATCAAGCTTACGTACCTTTATTGAATTGAATTGAATTGTCCTGATAGGGTAGAAAATAAAAAAATGTAAAAAACAAAGTTTTCGCATGAAAGGTCCTTGAAAATTGAAGCATCTCTTAAAAAATTTTAAACTTAAATAGTCGACAGAACAAAAAATTATTGAGAACGCAAAAAATTTTCATTGATCCTTTTCGAGAAGCTAATGTTGCATTTTTTCCAAGTTCGGTTGTATGTTGATGTGATATGAATTTTAAAGTTTCGTCAAGATTATGGATAAGATGCAAATTTTGGAAATAGTTTTTTGAAAAAAATCGTGTGATCCAATTTGTCGAGCTATTCTAATTTTTTTTCTTTAGCCCATGTTATTTAGGAATTTGGCTTCCCTGCTCCCGTGCCTTGCTCTCGTGCGTGCTCCCTCCTCACATGGGTGCTGCTCTCCGGGCCCCACTCCCTTGCTTTTTTACCTTGCTCCCCCAATGCGAAGCTGCCACGTCTCGGGAGAATGGGAGGGAGCAAGCACGGGAGCAGGGAAGTCGCGTTCGTTATTTAGGTAGTGTTGCAATGATTGTATATGTCTATTACCTGCAATATTAATTTTATCTAATATTTAATGATTAACTTATCTTACTTAATTAATGTAAAATTTGAAAAATGTCCTATGCAACACACAGAGCTAGCCTCCTGTCTCATGTTATTTGGCTTTGCGCGTGTGATAAGGTTCCTTTTGCCTTTGAGAAGCTCCGTTGATTATGTCATCGCTAATTTTCCTTCCTGGAAGCTAATTTTTCTATCGCAGCGTATATTTTGTTTGGGAACATCAGTCGATGCAGACCTATTCAAGTTTTCAAACCATAGGCTATACATCTAAAACACATAAAAAATTAAATGATAAATAAAAAAATCGATTAAGAGTTAAATAATTTTTATTCCAACCTAGGAGAAGTGATTTTGTTGACCCCACCTGTCCTTCATATCTGGCCTTTTCTGCAAATGAACACTACGTCCGCGTCAGGTTCCAACTCCACTCCTGCTCACTTCTCCCCTTCGAATTCGATGGGTCACCTCGCCGGCGCCGCCTCACCCACCGCCGCCGGCCGCAGCGTCTCGCCTCTGCCCTGCCCTTCCCTCACGCCGAGGAAGGCCGTGCTGTCGCCGCTTCGCGCGGCGCCCCAGGGGCTCCCTTCATGGAGGGCGGCGGCGAGCTCCAATCGGTCAGGTTAGTGTTCGGTTTCTGACCTCTCGTGGCCGGCGTGCCTCCGCTATGCTCCGCCTCCGCGTGCTGAAATCCGTGGCGATCGGGTTCACGCGGCTGCTGTCTTGTGACTTTGTGAGTGCATCAGCTGAAAGGTTTGGCTCGGTTCTTGCAAACAAGAATCTCTGTTGCTTCTTCTTGTGGTTGTTGGTTTAGTGGCTTGATTCAATGATGATTGATGATCATTTATTATGGAATGTGAGGTCGGTACTCGGTATGATGTTTGCTAAACTTTGAGAATTTTTCATGACTGCATACCACGTTCTTTGTGATTTGGGTGGGTTTTAAATAGTTGGATATGTCAGGAAACAACGGGTGAATTGAAATGAGAGAATATAGATCGTATTTTGAGGATCAACCTATGGTATTGACTAGAAAATCGCTCCTAAAGTGCGTGGACATACGAAATTCGTTTATTTCGGATTTGTCATTACAAAATCGATATTATTATATATGCCACTAGTTTTGCAACTATCTCTCATATGCCATTGTCAGCCTTTTTCAGATATTTCCTGTTTTATACGCATGCCAAAATCCAAATACGCAAAAATACGGGATTGATATGTGGAGCCCACATGTCATCCTCTCCTCGCCATCTTCTTGCTCCTTGCTCCTTCTTCCTCCCACCTCCCCCCATCTCCAACTCCGGCGAGCTCCCCGGCGAAGGCGTCAGCGACAAAGGCGAAGGCGTCGGGTTCTACGGCGAGCTGCAAGCTCCGCCGGCACCAGAGCAGGGAGGCCCGAGAGGAGCTCCTGGCGTCGGCGGCAAGCGACGGTGAGCTCCAGGCCTGGTGGCGTCCGTGACGGTGAGCTCGGCGGCGGCGGCAGCGGTGGCGTCCGTGACGGCGAGCTACAAGCCTGGTGGCGACCGTGACGGTGAGCTCCACCGGAGGGAGGTACAGCTGTTGCCCTTGCTATCGATGGCGGGGCGGCGGAGGCGGCAGAGGCGCTCGGCGGCGACAACGACAGCGAAGGCGGTGGCGCACGGCGGCGAAGGTGGAGGCGCACGGATGGGAAGGGAGAGAGGAAAGGAGGAGGAAGAAGAAGGTGAGGAGTGGATGACATGTGGGTCCCACATGTCAGTCCCGTATTTTCCTGTATTTGGTTCGCGTATAAAACGGGAAATACCCAAAAAAGGCTAACAATGGCATTTGTGATAAATAGTTGCAAAACAAGTGGCATCTATAATAATATCGATTTTGTAATGGTAAATCCGAAATAAACAAACTTCGTAAAGACATGTATGAAAAATATCCTATTTCTTTTGATATGCACGTTCGTTGTTCTTTGCTTTTCTTCAGTAATCTGTTTTCCTTTTAACTAAAAAAAGATTTCTTTTTTTTCAAAAAAACGGTCAGCAAGCACTGACTCTATATATTAAAAGGAGAAGAGAACAAGCATACAGCAAAGTGGCGGCCCACCAAAACAAAAAAGGAGGCCTACGCCCTGGAAGGACAGACCTTGCTTGTTCGTGACTAAGAATGCTTGCATTCCTCTCACACCAGAAAAAAAAAATCGTGTATACAATTCTCATGAGGTTTAGATGATTCCCTTTCTCATTATTGATTGAACGGTTTAATTCTGATATGATTGCTTTGTCTGTCATACATGGCATAAGGAACGTACTATGACAGTGAATTCATCTTTCCATTTTATAAATAACTCTGTAACCGTAAGCTTTAAGAGACATTTTTCTTAAAAAATATATGTCGTAGATCTAAACAGCATCTTTTCTGCAGTGCCGGCCGGGACAGTCATCAACTCAAATGATATTCCCCTTTTGTCTATCTCTGAGGTGGACTTCTTTGTCTTTTCTGTTGATTGTTACCACTAGTTTCATGGGCATTTTTATTGTGATATATTGCAAGATATATAAATTAGATTCTCCTTTTCTTCCTTTAAATCATCTTATTTGTTCTGATGTTTCTTATCATTGTCTTAATTAATGCCCTTTTCAATGAGCACATGACTCTGCCTTATATATATAGTGCACTGTCAGCAGATAGCTTTTTTCTATGCGGCAGTGTCAGCAGATAATGTAAGCACGTGATAAAACGATACCATATTTATTAATCTTATGGTTGAATTTGTAAAACCATTTGCTGTGACCACAGTATGTTCCGAGTGCACCATGAAAGAACTGTTTTAACTAGGCTTCTTTGCTGGATTTGGCAAAAACAAGTTCACTTTGGTCTCCTCTTACTGAGCAGACAGTGTAGTATCAATATTTGAATATGATAATGAAAAACCTGAGTTATTTATCAAAACACTCTTAAATATGATAAAACGAAATAATTTCTTTAACAAGTCCCATATAGCGTTCAGTCAAGTTGATTTCAGTGTGGGATTTGCAATAGCACTAATTTATTTTGGATCTGTTTACAAATTTTGCATGCAATGGCTGCTCAGAAGTAAGATCTTCATTTGGAATGAACTGACGCCACAGAAAAAAAAACCTTCTGTAGGTTGCGGAAAGTCTTGATGCATTCCAAGCATCTGGGGCTAGAAAACAGAATTACATGGCCATGTACTCTAGTATCTTTGGTGGAATTACCACGACCCCCTCTGCAATGGTGATACCGATTGATGATCACATGGTCCATAGAGGACATGGTGTTTTTGACACTGCTGCTATTATGGACGGGTAAGGAGTTAGCTTCGATATATGAGTGAGGCATGTATTTTTTTTTGTTTTTTGATAAAGGAAGTTTTAATAGAACTCAAGTCAATACATCGAGTTGATACAACAATTTGAGATCTCTTCCGACCTCTGCATAATAAAATGCACACAGCCAAAGGAAACACAAAAGACAAGCACACTAACGACTATCAATCCGAAGACTAGACCGCCACCCATGTGCCTGGGTAAAAAAAGTCTTGGCCACTCGCTCCAAATGATGCGAAGCCGCCCCAACCAAATCCTATGAAGACGGCTTCTGGAGGATAGCCCAAGCTTGCAACCAATGGATAATACGGTATATAACCTGCATAGGAGAATAGAGATGTTTTTTGTCAAAAACCATATCATTCCTACATAGCCATAGCGACCAACAAGTAGTAGTCGCCCCTAGTAGGATTAATCTTTTCAAGTCATTCCTAACACCCCGAAGCCAAGCACCAAACATGTGTGAAACACCACGGGGTTTAGGCAGACCCACGGCAGTCCAAACAAAAGACCAAGTTGCATTAGCAAGCTGACAATCAAAAAATAAGTGTTGTATTGTCTCATCATGATAACAGAAGCAACACTTTTTGCTACCTTGCCACCTTCGCTTAAGAAGGTTGTCTTTGGTAAGAATGACCCCTCGTTTAAGATACCAAAGAAAAATCTTAATCTTTAACGGTATTTTCAATTTCCAAATCCATTTGTTTATGTTAGGGATATCACAATGAATCAATGCAAGGTAGTGTGATTTCACAGAGAATTCTCCATTAGCACGTAAGTTCCATCGGAATTCATCTTGTTCTTGTATAAGAGACACATTAGCAATACGAGGTAACAAAGTATTCCAAGCTACTAATTTTGGCCCAACAAGATCTCTTCGCCATGAAATGTTTGGCGGATTAGAGCTGAGTACATCAGCCACTGTAGCATGCTTATGTCGGACGATATTATATAGACATGGATATTGCTCACAAAGAGGGCTAATACCAAGCCATTTGTCTTCCCAGAATCTGATCTGAGAGCCATCCTTGACTAAGAACATGCCAAACCGAAGAAAGTCTCCCTTTACTTTCATGAGACTAGCCCAAAAATGTGAGTCCCCTGTTTTCCATTGAACTTGTGTAATTGGCCTCGATCCAAGGTATTTGTTTCGAATAAGTTGCTGCCAGGTACCCTCGGATGTAAGTAACTTGTACAGCCACTTACTAAGGAGCGCTGTATTTTTAGTTTCAAGATCAACTATACCCAAGCCACCTTGATCTCTAGGTCGGCACAAAACGGACCATTTGGCAAGGCGATATTTTCTTTTGTGGTCGTCACCTTGCCAATAAAACCTAGAACGAAAGTAATCAAGTTTTCTAACAACTCCCTTTGGAATTGAAAAGAATGACATCATATACATAGGAAGGCTGCTAAGCACTGAGTTTATCAATGTAAGTCGCCCTCCCGAAGATAGATGTTTTCCTTTCCAGCTACTGAGTCTTTTTTCAAAGCGTTCCTCAACTGTTTTCCAATCCACATTTCTAAGTTTCCTATAATGAATAGGAATACCAAGATACCGCATAGGAAATTCACCATTGGCACAGCCAAAATGATCCATATATTGTTGTTCCATTGAGGCATGTATGTGAACATAGAGGGATCATTGTTTTTACTAAATTTCCTTGAAATTCTGATTCAGGCTCCATCAGTATTAACTTATTTTCCTTTTTTGCACTTAACTTCCAGTCACCTGTATGAGTTGGAACAGCACCTTGATCGCTTCCTGAAGTCTGCACTGATGGCTAAAATTCCATTGCCTTTTGATCGTTCAACAATTCGAAGCGTACTTATTCAAACTGTGAGTGCATCAAAATGTACTCAAGGATCACTGAGGTACTGGCTATCTGCTGGACCAGGAGACTTTCAGCTATCTTCATCTGGCTGCACAAGCCCAGCCCTCTATGCTATTGTCATTGAAAGTCCATCCTTACCAGTACCGGCAGGCTGCAAGGTGATCACATCATCCATACCGATAAAGTCCCCACAGTTTGCAGTCATGAAAAGTGTAAACTACCTGCCGAATGCCCTCACCAAAGTGGAAGGTGAAGAAAACGGTGGATTTACCGGTGTTTGGCTTGACGATGAGGGTTTCATCGCTGAGGGTTCCAACATGAACGTCGGCTTTGTGACACGGACCAAGGAGCTTCTCATGCCCTGTTTCAACAAGATCCTCAGTGGGTGCACGGCGAAACGAGTTCTGACCCTCGCAGAGCAACTAGTGGCTGATGGGATGCTCAGTGGGATAGCGTCGAGGGGTGTGAGCGTCCAGGAAGGGAAGGCAGCCGACGAGATGATGCTCATTGGGAGTGGCATTCTTGTCAAACCTGTTGTTCAGTGGGATGGTCAGATGATTGGCACAGGTAAGGAAGAATCCTTACTAGTAATTCAGTTTGTTAATATTTTGTGGTAACTTCATTCTTTCAGCAACAGAAGGTAGACGATTTTGTAGCCCTTTCATGTCGCGAACGATGATTGCTTTCCTTGCTCCTTCGCAGGCAAAGAAGGCCCGATTGCTCAAACGCTTTTCAACCTCATTCTTGACGACATGAGATCAGGTCCACCATCGGTTCGAATCCCCATCCCATACTGAAATTTATCGCAATTACACAAATTTTTTTGTGGCTCTACGTTCTTGTGAAGTGGTGGGGAGGATGGATCTTTGTTGCAAAGCAGGATTAATTATCTGAAACTTGAGTTTATTTTTTTTGACAATGTAAATGTAATAATAGTTTTGATTGATAGGGATTAAAGATTGAAGTTTGGTTAATGTGGTGTTCGCGCCGAACACCGTTTGCCAGATGTAACTTGTCTGATTGAACATGCTCTCTCTTGGTTTGCCTTGATGAGCGTTTGCTATTACCTGCCCTTCAAGCTTCGTGCATGCGGACTTGCGGTGGACATCAAGGAATACTGTTAGGATTTAATCTTGTAGCTCAGATCATTATGTACGTCATTATAGGACCTTGTATGTAAATAGCCTATTTTGGGGACTTCTCAAAAACTTTTGAAAATGAAAATGTCGATTGGTTTAGTAAACCAACACTCACACCCAATTCTAAATTCAAAACCTTCGTACCCTAGAAAACAAAGTAATTATCACTATTTATAAAAAAAAGTAATTATCACTATTTCAAAGTATATTACGAATTATGAGCAAAGTATGAAAATCAAAACTTAAATTCATGTTTGAAATATTAGCTTGGGCTTGGTCCGTTACACCCTCCTCTCTAGGGATGGGCAAAAAAAATCCTGATACCGAAATCCTGAACCAAACCGAACCGAAAATACCGAAAAGTGCGGTATTTTCGGTATGTGGTATTCGGTTCGATAGCTGATTTAGAAAATTTCGGTATTACGGTATCGGTTTAGTTTTTGTTCTTGAAAAACCGAAATACCGTATATACCATATTACCATGGGCTAGCCGTAGCACACACCCATGGGCTAGCCGCCAGCAAACGTGTCCGTTGGCCTCATCAACCCGGCGACCTCCAGCAATTGCGATAGGGGTACCCCTCCTTTGGGCTCAACCGGTTCGTCCTCGATTGCCCGGTCTTCGGCAGAGGGAGGCCGCACCTCAACTGCCACCTCCGCGCCGCGCACTGCGGTTAGAAACACACGTGGCAATCAGATAACAGAAGCAGAGTGATAACGGGCGGCGCGAGAGACTTACGTGCTGGTTCAAGCTCCGTGCCCTCGTACACCCCCGGTGTAGGGAGCAGAAAAGGCTCCGTCTCTAGCCCGCCGACGCAGCTGGTGGTCGGCACGACTGCTTTCTTCCGGGTCGTGACGGTTTTCTTCGCAGGCCCCGTCGCGACATCACTCCCGGCGGCGGACCTGCCGCCAGCGCGACATCCTCGTCATCGCTGCCTAAGGCGGGCCGGTACGACCTCTTCTTTTTCATAGGCGCCGCGCCCTAGACCCGCGCAAAAAACATGGCTTAAGGGCGGCTAAATGCCTAACACCTGGCCTGCGTCAAGGGAAAAGGACTCACCTGCGCCGGCGCCATGCGTTTCCTCGCCTACGTCTCTGCGCCTGCCTGTGCCGCTCCCGCCGTGGTCGGAGCCAGTGCCGGGGTTTCGTCGCCGGACATCGCCGGCAAGGCTGGTGTTGACGTCGAATAAACACAAATTTTATACGTCAACATATTCCGAAATTCCGGCGTTTCGGAGGGAAAATCAAGGTTTATACTAACATTTTATTTATTCTAATAAAGTTCCACAAGTTTTGGTAAGTTGTTGGTCCACAGGTACAAAATGGGAAGAACCGGAGCCGAAACGGGCAAAAAGCCAAGCCGGCCGACCCACCCTAGGCCGGCCGACCTGGCCACATCACCAATCTGGCTCCGACTTCTCTCAAGTGGCATAAAAGCACAATTAGAAGACATCTACACCATCCATGACAGTTGGTTTGATCAAATGGACACGGTTGCTTCACAAATGAGCATAGGATTCCCTTGGATTCCTTTCTTATGCATATCAACTTGATTCACCGGCTTAAGGGGTTAATCTACACCATCAAGAAAGCATCCTAGAAGAAATCCACGGCCGGGAGGTGAAGAAGGTGGGTCGGCCGACCCACCTAGGCCGGCCGACCCCCTCTTGAGGCCCCTCAGATTCCCTTTTGGAGGATGGCAAGATGACAAGTGTCCCATGCTGTGGCACTCCCTCATTGGCTCCGGGACACTATAAAAGGACCCCTACACCTTACTTTTGGAGAACACACAACACATTCATCATTTCCATTCCACTTATTAGAGTAGCTCTTAGTTAGTAGTAGTTGGGAGTTAGAGTCAAGTCGGGCTGAAGCTCGGAGTTCCGGAAGTGTCTTCGGGATTTCGCGGAATAGCTCTTGTACCCTTTCCTAATTGTTTCAATTAGTGAGATCACTTCATTCATTGCTTATGTGTTGAACTTTATTTGAGCTGAGTATATCTACATAAATGAGTTGTGTAGATTTGCATTACCGGTAGCTTGTATTCGTCTGGAATCAGTTTAGGTCGTATAACTTCGTATAATGTATGCTATACGAAGTTATTACGGAAAACCAACTAGGCAGAGCACAGGAAGTAGGGTATTACCTCCGTTGAGGGCCTGAACCTGTATAAACCCCTGTCTTGTGCTACCATCTAGTCTAATTCTTGTCAACGCCTCCTCGTACAAATTCATTGCCGACGGTAACCCCCAGTTAACCATCAGTCGACAGTTGGCGCGCCAGGTAGGGGCAGCGTCAAGATCATCTCTCAAGCTAGATGGCTTCTTGGAGATCGCCGCACGTCGCCATGGAGCTGGGGCAGACTCTTCGCTTTGGCACCCTGGACTTCATCGCTGACGGCGTTGGCAATCTTCATCTTTTCCCACCGGGAGAGATCTTTTTGCAAGAAGGTGCGCGCAATCAATGTGACCCATTGCCCTTTGCCTTGGAGAATTTAGCAAGCGCCTTCAGTGGATTGACCCCCTCGCTGTTCGCCTTCACACCTCTTCCCGAGGAAGACGAAAAAGGACTCAGCGGGCTCAACCGCATGGGCGTGGATTCTATTCCACCCAGCAACAATTCAGTGCCTTCGGCTAGATTTCCCTCCGGACTCGAGATTTTCACTGCGGCTTCCGCACGGACCTCATATGAGATTTGGATAGGAGATAACCAGTCGGCGAGTGCACCAGATCCACTCGGATCAGATCCAGCCATGTTCGTGGGTGTCATCAACGCTGGCCAACCCATTGCGACTTGATCAATCATAATCCCAGAGCACAGGAAGTAGGGTATTACCTCCGTTGAGGGCCTGAACCTGTATAAACCCCTGTCTTGTGCTACAATCAAGCCTAGTTCTTGTCAACGCCTCCTCGTACAAATTCATTGCCGACGGTAACCCCCAGTTAACCATCAGTCGACAATTGGCGCGCCAGGTAGGGGCAGCGTCAAGATCATCTCTCAAGCTAGATGGCTTCTTGGTGATCGCCGCACGTCGCCATGGAGCTGGGGCAGACTCTTCGCTTCGGCACCCTGGACTTCATCGCCGACGGCGTTGGCAATCTTCATCTTTCCCCACCGGGAGAGATCTTTTTACAAGAAGGTGCGCGCAATCAATGTGACCCATTGCCCTCTGCCTTGGAGAATTTAGCAAGCGCCTTCAGTGGATTGACCACCTCGCTGTTCGCATTCGCACCTCTTCCCAAGGAAGACGAAAAAGGACTCGGCGGGCTCTACCGCATGGGCGTGGATTCTATTCCACCCCGCAACAATTCAGTGCCTTCGACTAGATTTCCCTCCGGACTCGAGATTTTCGCTGTGGCTTCCGCACGGATCTCATCTGAGATTTGGATAGGAGATAACCAGTCGGCGAGTGCACCAGATCCACTCTGATCAGATCCAGCCATGTTCGTGGGTGTCATCAACGCTGGCCAACCCATTGCGACTTGATCAATCATAATCCCAGAGCACAGGAAGTAGGGTATTACCTCCGTTGAGGGCCTGAACCTGTATAAACCCCTGTCTTGTGCTACCATCTAGCCTAGTTCTTGTCAACGCCTCCTCGTACAAATTCATTGACGACGGTAACCCTCAATTAACCATCAGTCGACAGGAGGTTACGGACGATATCTGCCTGGATCTCGGAAGCTAAAAAACAGGGAAGCGAACTAGCAACTATCCCCCTACCTGGCGCGCCACTGTCGGTGTTCGATACTAGACAGATTTGTCCCGTGGGAGATTTCGTAGTTCGGTAAGGGGGAATTTTCGCAGCCGGCTCGCCTCGAGAACACACGCTCACAAGGAGGACACCAGATTTACCCAGGTTCGGACCCCCGATGTGGGTAATAGTCCTACTCCTGCGAGAGTGGTATTTCCTCAGATCTTGAACGCTCTAGCTCGAGAGCTCTTACAACGAGGTGTATGAGAATGGCCTAGGATCCAACCTCTTCTCTCTTTGCCCCCGCTCCCTTTTATACTGGAAGGGCGGACAGCTGGTCAGAGAGAGAGAGAGAGAGAGAGAGAGAGAGAGAGGGGGTGGCCCACTGAACGGACTCTGGCCACCACGCCGCCCACTTGCTTCTGCTGACATCCGCGCCTTAAATGGCTCCCTTGGAGCACCGGGTCGGACGGGACATGGGGGGCGCCTGACACAAGCGCCTCTCTGCCTCTGTCACCGCACAACGATGGAATGACCGCTACAGTGCGCGCGACAGGCTACAGTATCGGCAATCATCCCTCTCGGTCTTGCATGCTTGAATCTCCGCATTTTAATGTGTCCGATACGCTGAACGTTGGAGTAGCCTTCGCCCGGAAGCCTCCTCCTTCTGCGCGGGGGACTGCCAAGTGGGCCCAGCGGCCACCTGCTCGGCCAGGCCACCACGCATCCTACTCTGCTAGGCGTGGGAATCTGGTCGCCCTCTCTACGCCGAGCTGCCACGCGTCCTGCTCTGCTCGGCGTGGGGGTCTGGTCACCCGCTCTACGCCGAGCTGCCACGCGTTCTGCTCTGCCTTGGTGTGGGGACCCCGGTACATCATGTACCGACAACCTCGCCTACTTATACTCTTTTAGACGATGGGATTGAAGTGGATCCATATGAGTGTCATGAAGACGATGGACAGGACCTTGGCGAGCCTGATGAGTCTTAGGGTTGCTCTGGTCGCTTGCAAGACACTTAGCCATGGAGATGTTCTTTTGGGTAGATATTTTGGGTTAGCTGCATTAACTCTGAACTATGTTTTGTATTAAAGGCTATTGTTGATCGCCTTACTAAATTACCATAAGGGCGTAACTTGGCTTGTAATATTCGGGGATTATGTTTTAATTCGATGCATGCTTGTATCGGCTATGTGATCTTCCACACTAGTGTACTGATCCAGGAACTAGTGCATGGGATTCCGACTCTAAAGGTAAGTAAAATTTGAGGGTTGACAAGCAGGCAATAGTGTTGGTCAAGCACTCACGGTCTCACCTCTAGTGCTATAGCAGCACATTCCGGTGGCGGCAAGAGACAACACGTAGAAGGGCGATATGATGCGCTGCGACGAATAGAGCTGCTCAGCGCTTGCCATCTCTGGAACTAGATTTGGGCCGGTTAAGGTAAGTAGTCCATCGCCCATACCCTAATCCCACCTACTAAAGCCATCATTTCGGGCAAATCCAAAAAATCAGACGTTTTAACATGTTTTAAGGACACTCCAGTGTTAAAATGGACGCTCTACTGCGGATTGAAATGAGTAGACGTTCTGTTCTGACCATTTTAGTGTTTCGACACGCTTTTCATAAGCTTTCAAACAAAAAAAACTTTTAAAACATAAAAAATGGTCATTGAGAGAAAAAAGGGCATAAAAAAAAGCTCAAACAAGCTAAAACTTAAAGTCGTAAAGAAAACAAGTTGAAACAAATTAAACTCTAAAGTAGCGCAGGAGACTAACAAGATGGAATTCACAAGAAAAACTAGGGATGAGCCAAAGAAAAAACTGGAACCGAAGTAACCCGTTATATTTTGGATTTACGGTTTTAGTCGGATCCACCGAACTTGGTCTCACTTTACAATCCGCACATGGCATCGCCTATGTTATTTTTTGGCCCAAATAAACCTCCACACACTGAAACCCTAAGCCTGCCATTTCTTAAAAAAAAAACAATAGAATTTCTATTAATAATTGAAAAAACTATTACAACATAACACCACTTATTGAACCAATATCTACTAGAAGTAGTATTGAGATCCCGCCTGGATCAACCGTATGTAGCATGCATGGTACGGTGCTTCTAATCATACTAGG
This sequence comes from Raddia distichophylla, assembly GCA_005191435.1. NCBI lineage: Eukaryota > Viridiplantae > Streptophyta > Magnoliopsida > Poales > Poaceae > Raddia > Raddia distichophylla. The sequence continues at coordinate 2,072,854 of SPJY01027863.1, read as the reverse complement.
TTATAAAGGAACCTGTACTATTGGAATAAAGTCTTGTACGAGAATCAGACTATGTCCGATGAAGCTATCAATGATGTATGTGCTCTGACGTGGTGTCGAAGATCATCTCTTATCATTACTGCTCTTGAGAGGGGAATCATCATTGGAGATATAGTATTAGAACTTAACAACGGGAAAAGAATTGATTGTTCTGTAGGAGCAATGATACCATACTAAACAGATTGTAGTTGTGAAGGATGAAGGGCCACAGAAGATAAAGATACATTCTTGTTGTTGAAAAGCATACCATATTATATTACTTACAGCAGATGCAGTACCACGCCAATCACTGCATTATTCTTACTGGTTGTGGCATGCATAGTATCTCTGCAAGAGAATTCTTAAGGTATTTAAGACAATTGAAAGACTACCATTGTATGGTCTATGCGACCCTGATCGAAAGGGAGCCGAAACAGGAGTCGAACCTGTTGAGAGACAAACATTACCATCTTTTTTATCAATGGCGAAGCAGAATTGAACATATGAAAAAGTTAGCAAGGAAACTTCGTTTGAAGAGTTTGAAAGTTTGATATTTAATACTTTGCCACTGATTTGCTTACTCACTCAATAAAGAATGCAGAGAGTGATAAGGTATTTTATCTTATTCTCACTACTTGGTTTTTTATTCCTGTATTAGTTCATTTCCTATATTTCAGTTCCTAGTTTGATTCTGCGATTAGTTGAACTAGATTTATTGGGTGCGGGTACTTTTATCCCGATAAATAATAGCATTAAAAATTTTCTAGTGATTCTTTTAGTATAAAAGTTTCTAACAATTGTAAAAGTTATCTCAAGAAAAAATTAACACAAGTTGGTTCAACAAAGCACTAAGCACTTAAAATATCACAGCGTAACCTGAAAACCAACACTTCAACAAAGTTTTATTACCACATTGGAATATTTCAAGAGTGTCTATCGTAACACTCACCCTTTCTCACACCCTCACCTACCACTGCTACCACCATGGTCTTGTAATGAATGGCATGGTAACGGGTGACATCTTCCTCATATAAACATACAAAGCCGTTAGATGGATGATACTTGATAAGATCCTAGCCATGCCTTGCTAGAAATATCTAGACCTAAACCTTCATGATACTTGACTTTACCATACTAAAGTTTCTAGACAATTCTAATTTTATCATGACAAATAAACCTTCATATATCAGATTCTTATAAAATATTCTAGAAGTTGTCTTGCTTTTATTCAACATGTATGTTCCTGAACCAAGGAGAAAAACAGATGATGCCTTGTCCATTTGGAGGATCATACCAAAACAAATAACAAATGGGGAAAACACCGATCCTTTCCTAGACATCAAAAGGAATAGGACATATAGAAAGTTACTGTTTTAATCTCTGTTGAAGCAGTTTTGTAAACTAGGCATTCTTTTGCATGAAGGCCGTAATGCCATGTATTCTTAATGAATTGGACTTCCTCTTTTTTTCACATGCTTAGTGGTATATTATATCCCTTGATAGCTGAAAAGAAATGGACAGTGAGAGATATTGAGTATACAAGTGTAAATTGGCCACAATTTTAAATGAAAAGTGTTGTCAAATATTAAATTTAGCAAAAGCAAGAGCCTAAAGTGAATGTAATGGTAGAGTCTAGACGACGGATTCATCACACATCACAAAACAATTTAATAGGATCAGCCGAGCGCTGAGATGAACACACATATTATCATAGGTCATCTACTATGACCAAAAACATAGTTGTTACGCAGAAGGTGGAGGAAGCAAATAAAAGAAAACCTAGAATAGACTTCAAACAAGATATTTTAATTTGCAATCCATGACTAAACAAAAAATGTGTGATTGTTAGTCCCCAGACACTAAAAGTACACACAAAACAAATAGATTTTAATTTCTAGTGCCCTATTCAAACTTCAAAGTGGCCATCTGGCATACAATAGGTAGTTCTCTTAAAACATATATAACAGATACATCACAAGGATTTTTATTGTAGTGATATAAACACTATATTTCTAACAATACCCATTTGATGCTCGGTCAAGAAAATTATCCAATTGATATGGATAGAGTAAACATTTGGAAAGTAGCAAACAGAAACATCCATAACAGTAATTGAATCACTAGGTAACACCAATTGGATGCTGAAAAGGCCTACAAAAAAAAGGGAAGCAACATGGCAACATAACTTCTAGACATGCTATTATGCAAATCCAAAGGCTATGTAAATCAGAGACAGGATCAACCATGTTGGATCAAAATTATAAGTTTTTTCTTAATGTTTTAGCTAAAACTACACTACGAGAATAAGGTTGTAAATGCAAAGGTTAACTATAGCACAACTAACACATGTCCCGACGCTCATGCTCTAATTCATCCAATATCCATCAGTTCAGCATAAAAACAACTATGCAACCAAATACATGTATCTTGTGAGAAATGCAATAACTTAGATAATGCCTTTAGAATAAAAACACTGACTAAAGCTTAATTTCCAGCTTCCAGAGAAGGGAGACACTATAAATTTATTTGTGTCTAGTCTATGTGTGGCAACCCGGTTGATAATCAGATGAAGCAAGGTCTCAGAGGTAAACTTTGAAGAAAATGGTTATATAGAATAAATCGATCATCCTTAGGTGTTGTACAATGTTCATAAAATCCTGCCATGAAATACAAAGAGTTGTATTAGAAACAAGATTGGCTCTCTATAAACCTACCTCATAATCTGTGCAGATAAATATGCGAAAGAACATATTTCAATATCAATATGTTGTGACCCACCACTGGATGGGCCACCTCGCAATGCCGTCACGGTGGTGGGTTGGGGCCAATTTTCCACTGCATGGAGCTTTGTCGGATCAGCTGTGACCCCATTGTGAGAGATGAGGTGGCCTAGATAATGTATACGTTCTTGGGCGAAGGTGCATTTGGATGCCTTGAGGAAGAGTTGATGTTGGTGAAGGTGCTCCAGGACCAGCTACAAGTGCTCCCGGTGTTCCTCCTCGATGCGGTTGAATATCGAAATATCATCGAAAAATATTAGCACGAAGTTACGTAGATACTCTTGGAGAATTTCATTCATTAAGGCTTGAAAAGTGGACGGTGAATCTATTAACCCAAATGGCATGACAAGAAACTCATAGTGGCCATGATGAGTCCGAAAAGCCATCTTGTGAATATCCTTCTCCCTCATGCGGACATGATGGTATCCTGACTTGAGATCCATCATGCGGACTTGATGGTATCCTGACTGGATATCCAGTTTGGATAACCAGCGGGCGTCCTGTAACCCATCCAGCAACTCTTCCTCTACCGATATAGGAAATTTGTCCTTGATCGTCTACCCATTCAGCTCACGATAGTCCATGCAGAACCGCCAAGATCCATCAACCTTGCTGACCATGAGGACAGGGGAGGAGAATGGAGATTGACCTGGACGAAAGATACTTTGCCGAAGCATCCTCGCATAGTGTCGCACGATTTTATCCTTCCGACGGTAGGGATAACAGTAAGGCTGTACCACCACTGGATTAGTTCCTTGATTTAGATGGACTGCATGGTTGCAATGACGAGGAGGTGGTAGTCCTTGCGGTTCAACAAATATATCAGGATAGTTTTCCATGATGTCATCCACCCAAGCTTTCTCTATGAGTGCGTACTGTGACATTCACTGCTCTCCTCTTCCTTGAAAATCATGAAGTTCCACCTTCCTCCCATGTCGGCTGAACTGTTTGGTGTCGTTCTGGAAATCCCAATGGACCTTGCCCAGTGATTGTAGCCACTCGATGCCCAGTACCACATCAAACCCATCCAGTGGAATCACAAAGAAGGGCACCTAAAAAGCTTGTCCTTGGATATGGAATTAGCTCGACGAAATCTTGCCAAGGCACTGCAGTTTGCCGCCCCCAGCGACCTTTACCTGCTGATCCTTCACTGGAACCTGCTCCCATGGACCGATGCTAGCTGCATAACCACTCACGAAATTGTGAGTACTCCCGCTATCGATTAGATCCAAAAATCTTTGATCTTGAAATTCGACCTCCATTTGCATGGTGTTACCTCCCTTTGGTCCTTCCATTGCCAACATGGATAGCGAAGGCTCCTCTTCTGGATTGTCTTCCTCTTCTTCCACTTCCTCCTCGAGAACTTCCAAGTGAAAAATATGATGGCGTGAGGTAGGGATGTGATCAGATCGAATAAGATTGGATATCGTTCTATCCATATCCATATATGTATTTTTTACCGGATGCAGATTTGAATACGAATGTGTCAAATATAAATACAAATTTGAATAATACTGCATAACATCGGTTACCAATATGGAGCGAATATAGTTCGGATATATAAGACAATGATACGGATATTGTTAGCCAAATAGTTAAAATTAATTTTCAAAAATTTGTTCCAAATTTTAACCAAATATGGTCAAAATTTAAATTTAAAAGTGGGAATTTATAACATTAGTAAAAAACATTAGAAAGTATATACACAAATATTATTAAATTAGTCTAGATTTAAAAATTCAAAAAATAAATTTGAAAGTTGGGAAACTATCAATAAAAATTCTAGAAATACATTCACAAAATTACAGAAATACATTCAGATGATATCCATATTTTATAATCAGATATTATCCGAACAAAAACTCGGATATTCCGTATCCATCGAATAATCAGTGCTCCGTATTCGTGTACGTATCCACGCCAAATTATCCATATGCATATTCTTATCCGTAAAAATAGTCGAGTATCCACAAAACTATCTAAATCACTATCCGATCAATTCGGTCGGTCGGTCGGATAATATCCGTACCATTTCCACCCCTAGCATGAGGGACACATTGGGGAGGCTTGAGGCGAAAGCAATTGAAAAACTACTTACCGAAGTGCCATAGAAGCAAAAGGGGGACGAATTTTGGCCGGCGGCAATGGAGATAGTCATCGGAGCTTTATAGGGCAAGGGAACGCAATCAAGGTCGAGGGGGAGATGGATTGAGTAGGGGATTAGAGTTTGGCACAGCCGGAGTGTTTGTCTACAATTTTTTAATATTTTAATAGTACATTACATTTGTAATTGGGCAGCGCCAGCGCCCGGACGTCCGGACGAACGCCCGCGCGCTGGACTTGCGGCGTCCGTCCGATCGTTCGGCTGCGCGCGTATCGGACGTATGCCGCTGCCCCCGTTACGTGCGCGCGCAGTGCGGGAGTCCGGAGGCGCCGGACTCCCGCACTGTAGCCTTTCCGTTTGTAATTTATAGTCAAGGTTCCATTTCAAAGATCGTCTAGTACCCAAAACATCATGTTTTCAAGAATCGGAGGGAGTAAATGTTAATAACTGCACAGGAATAAAATCATGATCTCCATGTCTAGAAATTTGGAAGGATATATTTTCAATTCAATCGGACAATTATGACTTTCCATTTTTTAATTAAATTGTGTTTAACGCACATTCCTATCAACACCGACGTGTGCATATATATGTTATCAGCCGGCGCAATCAAATCATGATCACGATGTTTATACCTAGGGAGCCGTTACCCCACGGTCCTCCGTCCCCTTGCCCCGCGGGACGGACGACACACCATGTCAACGAAATTATGCCTCGCGCTAGCTAATTAGTGGTCGCTGTGGATCAAAAACATAGCCCGCGTGAGTGAGTACGGCCATGCCAAACCAACTGGACATGCATTTACACTCCACCACTCTATACAATCGAAAAAATACATACATTCACAGGAACTATGATGATGTCAACATTAAACAACTAGAGGTTTTTGAAAAACTACACAAAACTTTATAAAACTATATGAAACTTGAAACTTTTTGAAAAATGCATTAAACTGCTTAAAACTACTTGAAACTATTTGAATAAATTTGTGAACTACCTGAACCAAACTGAACCTACATGAACGAATTTGAACCTAAAGAACCAAGCTGAACCTACATGAAACAACATGAACCTAAATGAACCAAACTGAACCTATGTTAAACATCATGAAGTCACATGAACCTGCCTGAATTTTCTATTAAACTAGCTGAAACAATATGAACCAAGATGAATTTTCCATGAAGAATATATGTTTTTTTTTACCATAAAAATCCTAAACCAACATGAATTTTCTATGAAACTATCTGAACCAACCTAAATTTCCTCCGAACCTAACTGCTTCCTAACCTGAAACATCCTGAATCAATATGAATTTCCTATGAAACTAGCTGAAACATCCTGAGCCAACCTAAATTTTTTATTAAACTAGCTGAAACAACCTGAACCAAGCTGAATTTCCCATGAAACTATCTGTTTTTTACCAGAAAATTTTGAACCAACATAAATTTTCTATGAAACTATATGAACCAACCTGAATTTCACATGAACCTAGCTGGTTCAGACTTTTCTTAAGTTTCAGGGAAGCTCTAGGTTGGTTAAAAAAGTTCATCTTGGTTCATGTTAGGTTCAGCTTGTGTCAGACAGGTTCATGTTGGTTCAAGTCGTGCCTGTTAGGTTCAGCTTAGGTTCACCTAGGTTCATGTTAGGTTCATCTTGGTTCAGATTGTTTCACCCAAATATTCGTCTTGGTTCAGCTTGTGTTCACGTAGGTTCATGTTAGGTTCAGCTTGGTTCAGCTTGTTACTCTAGGAATTTCAACTTGGTTTGGGTTGTGCCTGTTAGTTTCAGCTAGGTTCATGTTGGTTCACCTAGGTTTCATGTTGTGCATGTTAGTTTCAGCTAGGTTCAGGTTGGTCCAGACTCCCTTAAGTTTCAGGGAAACTCCAGGTTGGTCAAAAGTTCATGTTGGTACAGGTTAGGTTCAGCTTGTGTCAGATATGTTCATGTTGGTTCAGGTCGTGCATGTTACGTTCAGCTTGGTTCAGGTTAGCAAGCTCCGCTAACCTCCGGCGAGCTTGCCGTAGCGTGGCGCTGCCGGTTTCTTCGAGGCTGAGGGGAGCGGGGACGGGGAGCCATGCATAGCAGGCCGGACGCCGGCGACGGCGACATCATGGAGATGCCCGAGGTCGGCTGCGCGGCGGCGCCGCCGCCGCACGAGAGGGTCGTCCCCCACAGCGGGCCGCTCAGCAAGCGGTCCGACGCGATGAAGAGCGCGCGGTTCGCGGAGTCCGTGTCGGCGCCGCTCTCGGCGCCCCGCGGAGGCGGCGCCGCCGCCGCCACCGTCAGCAACGACGACAACAACTACGTGGAGATCACCCTGGACGTGCGCGACGACTCCGTGGCGGTGCACAGCTTGAAGCCGACGGCGCCAGGCGGCGAGGATTCCGACGTGACCCTTCTGGCGCGGACGCTGGAGAAGCGCTCGTTGTCGTTCGGCCACTCCGTGATCCGCAACGCGTCGTCCCTGATCAAGCAGGTAGAGAGGACGTAGAATGCCTCCTCCGTCGCAAAGGTTAGGAACGGACATCCGTTTTCTAACGTTCCTCTTATACCTATATATAACCAAGGATCAAGGCGCCGAGGATTATGCTTAGCCCATAAATTCGGAAATATATTCAATTTTCAATCAGAGCATGAAATGACTTTCCATCGGTGAATTTGCGTGTAAGGTGTACGTTCTTATCAACAAGGATCACGTAATTAAATCTTGATCCGCATGTCTTATTGCCGATATAAATAAGAACCACCGAGGATGAAAGGAGCCCAGCATCCTACCAGTGGTAAAATCCCCTGAAATATCACCCAACTGCTGAGCATTCTACTCGTCCGAATGGCGAAGAACATGAAGCACGCCGGCCAAGCGCTGCTTCTCCTCTTGGCTCTTCTTGGATGCTTTGCCACCCATGCTCAATGTGAGTGGTAACTTTCGATTTGATTATATATGCGCTATATATTTTTTGTTGTTTAGATTGTTTCTTGGCTCTTCTTGGAAGCCTACGTTATGCGTGCCATGCGTTTTAATTTAGTTTGTAATTTTTAATCTGCAGGTGCAGGTGCAGGTGCAGGGCGGAGATCAGAGCTAGTGATAGCTCCTTGTGAGAGGCAGCCGATTGGGCCATGCACACTGTGCTACTGCTGCCCGAAGGGTCCCAACGATAGGCCATGCTTCAACACACAGGATGAATGCACGCGAAACTGCCCAAGCTACCACCCTCCCATCCCCCGGGCCGCCTGAATGCATTTGTATCTATTTGGCAACCTTATTGAATGGTGTAGTTCAAGGTTTTGATTATACACGAATAATAGAAGGCACTGTGGACTAAATATGTTTTTTGTTGAGGAGAAAAATATTTATTACTTATCTTTCACCGTGCTTTACAATACATCAAAACCTCTGTAATATATACGGTGCGTATGCTGGTGCTTTGGTTTGGTTCACAAGTTGGGATGAACCCCATATATATATCCACCACGCGTCATGGTCAACTAGGAACAAGACGGGTCGTGGTGGCATTTGTGTAACACTGCCCCTTAGACCATGCCACATAATGCATATACCCTAAAAACTTTATAAAAACCTAGCGAAAAAATTCTCTCTATTTTTAGCAAATCACGATATGTTTTAGAGAGACTTCTAGAGAGGAAAAGTAGAGGATCTTTTATAGTGCTTTTTTTAACCAAAATAATAGTTAGGGTTTTCATTTCGGGACTCTTATCACATAGAGATGTTCTGACTTCGGTTAAAAGGTAAACAAAGTAAATTTTACTGTATATAAGCAGGTGGTTGACAAGATTCTCACCGGCGGAAGAGAGAGCGACGCCGGCGAGATGATCGGCGACGGAGAAGACGACCAGTCCAGTGGTTATTCTTTGATTTTAAAAGACAAATCTGGTTGTGAGCGATTAGGCAAGGGACGATGAAAAACACGTGTTTAAGCGAGAAAAATTGGGAGAGTACTTCAACCGCGTGGCGGATTGGACAGCTGACACGGTGACCGGCAGGGGCCAAGAAAATTAATTAGCACGGTGAAACATTGGAGCCATCGCCATCTAGCTCCAATTCAAAGCACACAACCGGGCATTGCCATGAACTCGAGTTGCCAAAATTTATAGGATAGATGTCTTCTGGAAAGGGCGCGGCGACTATGGACTTGGAGATCAGCAATCAATCGTAGGTTTCTGATCGAGGAACGCGGGGATTATGGAATCGTGAACAAGCGTCCGGTTCCGTTCAAAGCAGGAAGAAAACGGCAGACTTTATAACGACGTGGATACGATTCGTCCTTCAAAATTGCTAAGGATGTTTATGCATGTAGATTTTATTGTACCATACTCGCATGCAAATGATCAGTCACTTGACACACCATATGTTCTACTAGTCCTTGATATGGCATCCATAATTGTTGTGGACATCAGTTCCTCTCTAAGCATTGCCCTAGTCCACCATGCCCGTCGGGTAGCTCTCCTTTGTCTTGCAGCCACGCTCTGCCCACACAATGATCATTCTATGCCTAAGATCACATGGGCCACATTCTTGACAGTTTCCTTATCATGATGTAGCTCAATAGCTCTGCAACCCCTTAAACGAGCAAGTTATCAAGTAGAAAAATCACCAATCAACATAATTGATGAACTACAAACACTGATCAAATGAAGAGCATTTGAAACTAGGGAGGAACTATATCTCGCACAAGAACAAGTGAAACAAAACAGAAGCAGGTGGTAAGGTTTTCTTCTCTAATGTTGGTTAACCGATTTCGTCGCCGCTTTCATTCTTTGTTTATAGTCTTTCCAATTCCTCGTAGCTGCATGATCTTGCAAATTTAACTTTGCACTAAATAAATTTGGTGTTTGATTTACTAAATTGTACTATCCTAGCGCCCTTCCTGTCATGGTCACTGTCATCGTACCTCCATAAACGATGGTGAGATGGGTTTACATTTAGGTGATCGTATCTCCCTGCCTTTACGGCAGAGGATATGTGTCCTTCACGTGCTGTTCTAGCCGAGCCAACACGACCTCCGAGGCTCCGACTCTATTCACCCCTTATATGGGCAATATTTGTTTAAGAATTACCAAATTAATTCCAAGGATCAATAACACATGTACAATGCTAATTGAGAATATTTATCATAAGATGAATTCGCTTTTAATTAAGAATCAATTAGTACTTAATACATCTTTTAACTATTCTCAGATATAAAAGCGATGCAAGGACATATTAACACCTTAAAGATGATCAGGAGAAGTAGAGATAAAGTGTGCAATGTGAATGCAACATGGTTCAACTCAACCTCCCAAAAGAAGCTTGAGTTCGAATGTGCATAGAAGACACATCCAAACTCTAATTGGAAAGTTTGAGCACAACCTAGAAAACTTAGGAGCTAAGCTTTCCAATTGATTTACCCCACCATCAAACTCGTCTTGAGCGTGAAGATGTCTTCAAAACCTTATGGAGTCAAGATTATGTCGTGAACTCTCACCTATTTAACTTTTTGTATGCTACACCACACTTAATGCAGACGACTAATCCATGTACCTCACGAACTTTACTAGCGGACTTCTTAGATCTCTCCCCTCCTATATATATATATATGGAAGGAGGGACGTTTGAGAAGTTAGACAATTTGAATTATGAACTAGGAATGATGCATGCCAAGCCATCGGTTGAAGCTTCTTTTCATTGTTAATGTAAGCTCTTTGTGATTGCAGCAAGGATTATATCTACTTGATGTGGACAAGTTGGGTGGAAATATTGGATTGGTGCTAGAAATTTGGGAATTGGTATAACCCACTTCACACCAGAAAATTATGAGTAAAACGGTGGTACTTTGTTTTTTATTTGTCGATGTTGACTTTTACACATGTCCTTTGACCATTCGTTTTATTCAAAAAATACTTAAATATCATTTATTTTCTTATGTTTTACTTTATCATTAAAAGTACTTTAAGCATGACTTATATTTTTGCATATTTGCACTAAATTTTTTAATAAGACGAATGATGAAAAGGCATGTCCAAAAATCAACGGCTACAAATAAAAAAGAACGGAGAGAGTACTAAAAACAGGTCCCAAAACCACAATGAGAAAATTCCTTGTATGCCTTGCGGAAGTCCCCAAACCTAAAGCTGTTTGTCACCGAAGGACCACACTTACCAGTGTCATCACATTTGTAGGTTGTTCCATTCTTTATCATTTCATAAATGTAATTTTTTTGTTTAAACTATGTAGACATGGAATAAGTCCATTTTTGATACCTACACTATCACGAAAGTTTAGAAAACCTCCTAAACTATGACTTAGTCTATTTTGATGCCTAAAATTCCGATTGAAATTCATTTATATTAGCAGCGCCATGATTCTTTATAGATTTTTTGAATGATTATACAGTTCACAAAACAAGCTTTCACCAATAAAAGAAGGAAACAATCTGTAAAATGTGATTAGCACGTGGGTGTTTCAAGTGAGGGTATTTACATGATTTAGCTCTTTAGCACACTAAAAAATTGCCCAAACACAATAGGATGAAACTCCCCGACATTCCCAGAAAGGATCTTACAGCTTGCATCCGAGTGCAACTTGCTCAGAAGAGATTTTACAGTATATTATCTTGAAATAAAAAATGACCATTTTTTGGCTGACAAATGGTAAATGGTATAAAGCTTGACATTTGTGTTTTCATTTCAGATTAAATTAAAATTAAAAGCTACCACTATAAATTTATTATTTTTATATAAGCCAAACGCTATAACACTTTGTAGCTTTTTTTTGTAAGACATCGAGTGATTTTTCTCAAAGATTTCAAAATCATGTTTTAAATTTTTCTTGGACTCTTCAAACCCCCTATCGAGGGTTCACAACCTATTCATATTATAATCTACAGTCAGTCTCAGCTCAAAAGGAAGGGCAAGGCTACAAATAGCACTGCATATTTACATTCCCTGATTTTCATTGCACTCTACAAGTTTGATCTAAAAGTACAAATATACATCACATATCTGAACTTTGCTCCTTCCTTACATGTCATCGAGTCCAGGACATACCTAACTACAAACTTTTGCACAATCATCCACAGAAATGTTCCTCGAGAATGTCTGCATTTTCAGTCTCATAGGTCCAATGGAGGTGTTTCCTGGTACATTAGCATAATCTTTCAGAACTACAAAAATGCCACATCATATCATAAGCTAATGTTATTTAACTTCAGCATTTCAATCGGGTGGATTATATCCACAAAACATATTATATCCACAAAACATGAGCAGAAACTAATCACTTTATGATTCCATCGCCAAAACATATTATATCCACAAAACATGAGCAGAAACTAATCCCTTTATGATTCCATCGCCACCATAAGTCATGTATGATGATGATAAATCTATGATCACAAATAATCATCTACATATGGAACTGCACAATCAAGGCTTGTGTGAAAAATCACCCTCTCAGCTTACACCACTATAGAAAAGCAACTATAATAGCTACAGATTGATATCTTAAAAATCTTGTTAACCTTCCTTACAATAATATTTGACTTCGTAGAGGATTAATATTACATAACTGACAGCTATTTACACATAAACAAGTTACAATACTATAAAAAAGAAATTATGTAAAGAACTCACCTTGTGCAACAAGTCATGGGCAATGTAGTCCCAAGGAAGAGATACTGACATTAGGTAACACTGCAGAGGCACAAGCTCATCATCCAATCGTCTGTTGGCAGATGCAGCCTCGTAGGCATGCCTTGCAAGCTTTGATGCAGCAGAAGCTGCCCTATGAACAAGAATCCGGAAGCTATCCCCTGGGTCTTTCTTTGATCTTTCATGGCTCTGATCTGAGTAAAAAAAAAATTCATTTTCAAATGAATTGGATAGGTTAACAATGTGCATGCAACAGATCTACAATGAGAGTGACAGGTGTGGGTGTAGTGGTAGGGTCAGGGATTATAGCAAAAGAGTGACACATGTGGGTGTATTCGATGGTAGGGTCTGGGATTACTCGGCCGGAAAACAAGCATCCATTCGGCCATCAAGAATATTTGTTACAGATTTCCAAAAGCTTTGTAGCATGTCGCCATTCAAAACAGAAAATGCTAATGCAAACTGTAATATAGCTATAGCATTGCACAAAAAATAATATAGTTTCAGCGGATTTTTTAAACAAATCGGAACAAACAATAAACAAGTGACAACAGGATCACTTAGAGGCTTGGATAAAAGTAACAATATAAGGCATTAAGGCTAACATAACATACCTGCAATCCCAGAAACAGCTACTTCAACTTCACCACGTCCTTCAGGGCCCCTCATATAAAGTTTATCAAGTTTGGTATGGTCATGCCCAAGTGAGAGGAAGCTCCCAAATTTTGATCTACCAGCTACAAAACAACAGAAGTGCATATCGCAATTATGATATCTGACTGGAACAAAAATATTAGATATCCAAACTTTAAACAGGACATCACTTATCATATTCTTAGTTGAGAAAAGTGTTAACCTAGTTAAAAATAGTAGCACTGAAGACAAAATTCATGGTATTCTATCCATGCTAGTTGTGGAGGGAAAAAAAGATGTTCACATGAAAATTACTTCCCTAGCCAAGCGTCCGTGCTTTACTAAGAACAAATATCATATTACTTTTTAAACCATGATAGCTTTCTCACATTCAGCTCACTTTACATGCTTAACCATGTCGTGCTTCCACACCTGCTAACTTGGTATATCTTAATCTGACCAAAAGTTCTCTAAAATATAATGTGCTAAAATAAGGAACCTAGAGAAATAGGATGATCTAGCATATCTTGAGCCGATTGATTACTTCTTCAAATACAACACATTAAAATAAGAAAGGAGGCCCAAATAAATAGAAAATACCATTATGATGTTTGGAACGTTAAATGGGATGGAGGGTGGATATTAAAAGTTGATCCTAGCAAAACCACTACCACCAAGGTCTTTTTAATGGCAAATATAATAGGAGCATCAATGCTATAACTTTACTGTAAATAAAGTATATTGATGCAAGGCTCACCATCATAAGCTTCACGGACAGTTTGGTAGCTGACAAAACCTGAGAAGAGAGTCCTCTGAAATTGTAATTACGGTTAGCTCAATGGACTCCACAGAGCCAAAACATCATGAAAAGAAGGATTGTTATTGAAAAGGGTAAGAAGTGTCCTAGTCAATTTCCAAAATAGAGGGTGTACTGGACCTTTTGAATAGTATAGAGCGGGATAATGTTGATTTTATGCTAAAAAGATAGATGTGGCTGACAATTAGAAGTGTCTCAAAGAAGCAGGCATCTTCTGAAACATGACTTAAGTTCGAAGGGCCACAACATGATACAGTGGGTAGAGAGTACTTTAAATTTAGATTAATAGTTATAAAGGAGCAGAGTGAAAGATGTGCCCTGTTAAATGCATCTACAGAATTAGAATAAATCCATCTATAGTGCCAGAAGAGTTGAGGTGCCAAAAAATGGGGGATTGGATCCATACATTGGCGAGGTAATAATGGTATATATTTTAGAACTATAACTTCCCACATATGAATGATTTTTTTCCTAAACAAATGATCTCTCCGTTTGGCATTTAATTGCCACCGAAAACAAGAAACTATTGCAAGTTCTGCAACAGTACCTATTTTAATGAGATTAACCAGCTAACTCTTATTAACAATTCAACATAAATAAAAATGGAACAAGTCTATATTACACCTTAAACTATCAACCTTCATCTACATACTCCCTAAACTACGAAACCATGTATTCGAGCCAACAAATAACCCCCTGGGGTGGTATTGCATGTGCTTTCGCCACTCTCAAGTGAGCTAGTCTGTAGCACATGAGGTGGCAGTGGGACTTATCTGTAGGTGTATCCATTCTTTGTTTCCCCTCTCTTCTCTCCTCTCTTCCTTCTACATCCTCTCCTGGTTGCTCCTCCTCCCCGCTGGCCGCCCCTCCTCATGCCTTTTCCCACCGGGCCTCTCCTCCTCTTACCTCCCCCCGCCGGCGATACGGCACAGCGGTCTCCAGGCTATCTAGATCTCCCCGTGACGAGGCAGCGGCCAGTGCCATGCCCGTGGCAAGGAGGCCCCGTCATGCACGAGGCCAACTTCTCTAGCACCTACGTCAAGGCCAACATCGAGCACGTCATCTCTCTCTCTTCCAGCACCACCTTGCTGTCCCCTCCCCCTACTTCCCCATCCTCTCCGCGTCGGCCGCCGCCTCGCCCTGCGCTAGCCACCTCCTCACCCTGCGTCGACGGTCATGCCCCGCACCGGCCGTCTCCTCGACGCGCCAGCCACCGCTTCGCCCTGCGCCACCCATCACCACACAGCACGTGGGCCCCATGTTGGCCGCCTCGCCCCACACCAGCCGCCACCTCCTCGACGCTTGTGACCAGTGGCGGAGCCACCGCCCGGCCACCTTGGGCCCAGGCCCGGGCTCCGGCCCAATAGCAAGGCATATATTCCTTAAGGCCCAGCTCATTTTTAGGATATTTGTGGCAAGTGGCCCGGCCCAACTGGGCGGAGCCAAGGCCCAGCCACCCTGGGCCCAGGCTCCTCAGTTGGGCTGGCTCCGCCACTGCTTATGACGGCAGCCGACTCACCCCGCACCAGCCGTTGCCTCAATGTGCAGGCTGGTGCCTCGCCGTACGTGGGCCTCATGCCCCCTCGCCGTGCACCGGTTGCTGCCTGTCCGTGGCGTCACCCTACGTCGACCAACACAAGGGCAGGGGATGGAGGAGACACGGCTATGGTGATGGGAGAGACGAGCAACAACAGGAGAGTCAGTGGGGGGGAGAGAGAAAAGGAGGGAGAAGATAATTTGATAGGCTTCCAAGTGGGCTTACATATTTAATTTGAAGTTATTTTTTGTTTGTGCTAACTAGATTGCCACCTCATCTGCCATGCGGAAAAACCACCCCTAAACCACTTTGGGGTGTTATTTGCATACTTTTTTCTAGTTTTGCGGGGTAGAACACCTAGTTTCATAGTTTGGGGGGGTTAATTAGACGAAAAACCAAAGTTCAAGGTGTAAAATAGACTTTTTCCAATAAAAATTCCAAACCTTTATATGTGAGAAGTAAAATAATAATATATTTTCTGATAAGGGCATGTAGATTAATGTTCTATCAAAATATAGTGAAGTTCCTACTAGTACTATAAAAAATGTATGAAAAAACTTCATGCATAACCTTTGGTGCTTTCTCTTGGTTGCTCCCATAGTCAACCCTGGATCGTGCATTTGAACTGGCATGCTTTGATTCAGATTGTTCAGGAAATGCTGCCCCATCAAGTGCATTGAGAATCACACAATAGCAGTGTTCAGGATCTGATAAAACCTGCTCAAAACAAGATCACTTTACTCTGCAGGATCAATTTAAGAACTATATTGGTGAAAGGAAAAAGATGCAATCTCCACAACATTTCAAAAATATTGCCAGAAAACAGTTATTCAACTGGTAAAAACAGAAAATTAAATAAGAACTTACCACAGCATCAAAAGGATCATCGAAGTCATCCACCGAGAAACAAATGTTGGGATATGCAGGTACTGTTTCTACTGCCTGTCAAGAAATACAAGGGATTATATTAAGATGTCATATCTTCCAAAAGATGATGCCAGAAAAAAATACCTTCTTCCGATCAAGATGAAAATTTACACGGCTAGGGGATGCATATACAGTTTTTGTAACCTGTTTAACAAGACATTGAGATGAAGCCAAGATTAGTTGATATAAAAAAAATTGAAATTAGGATAGCTGGCATTGTAACAAGTTAAAGGAACCCAGAGTTGGGTAGGATGGAAAAATGCCATTTGTTCTTTTAGGTTAGGTTTGATTACAAATGATATTAAAACACATAGTATTGCACGCATTCAAAAAAGCTAAATATAAACAATAGGAAATTAGGAAGATCACATCTATGTAATAGCTAACGAGCAACAGAGCCAACATTATGAATATCACTGAAAATTCAGCCCCACACACAACTAATTTTAGCTCATCTAGTGTTGCGGACAAGCACGCAACAAAGGGGATATGGCCCTTGACGTAGGCGAGATGAGCTGTTGTCGAAGCTAGCGCCTTTGCCTGTACGGAGCCACCGGCCGTTTATCGTCAGCAACGCCTTACCAAGAACTTGGTTTACTCGTTACTTATTCATTCAGCTCAGCCACTCCAAACATACTCATAATCTTGCCATTATTTGTAAGGCTTGTAAGTTTGCCATTTAGTGACACACTAATACCATAAATGCAAATTTGCCTTTAAAGACTGATGTCTTGTTTTCCAAAATACAACCTAGAGAAAAAGATGTTGTTAAGGTTGATAAGGCAACAGTGCACAAACTCCAAACTATATAGATAAACTAAAATTTCTCAATCGGTCTTTTCTATCTTAGTAATGCAACTTGTACATAACATATGATTAAGCATATTTGAGGATTTCCTATACAATGATATTTTTGTCCCCTTTCTCACAGAGAAGAGTGACATGACCTGGTGATTGAATTGGGATAGGAGGAAACAATACGCAATTGTTGTCCAGGTTATTGTGGCTAGGATTATTGGCTCTAATTAATCGACAAAAGACAACCCTAAGTCCCTACTGTGTAATTGGCGAATGTATAAGTAACTTTTCCCAAGAATCCTGTAGATAATTAAATTTAGTAACCTTCGGTCGCAGGCTCACTAAAGAGTAGAAATCATGAGGTGTGTCTAAAAGTAGTATTTAAAGAACACGGCTCAAATCATAAACACAAGCCTTCACAAAATTCGAATGAGTCATTGATGGCTGATGGGAAATGTTCACTTGTGCCAATGTCATACCTTATAAACTGGAGACAACGGCTTGCTTTTCTCTGCACGATTGCAAAGATCCCCTATACTGTGGAAGTAGATTATAAGAATCACACACATATAGTAGCAAGTACGTAGATATATTTACCAGGGGTGAAGATATAATAACAAATTTGGCCTCATTTTACATGAAAATGGATTGAATGGATACTACTGGCACTCGAGAATTTTTGAGTAACCTAACATGCCTGTGCAAACAAACGATGCAAGATAAATCCATTGTTTAATTAGCCAATGAGCTAACCCAGACCATATTATCAATTTGCCGGTTAGAATAGAGGACATATGTCTCATTTCAATAAAGGATGAGAATCTAATAGACAAGGCTGGATTTTTTTTTTTACTGGCTAACATATCAGAACTGCTTAAAATTTAAAACATGGTATGCTTCATTAAATCGCTAAAAAGGATTCCTTTTGTTCTTATACATAATTTCATGCCAATTATTCAAGATTATATACCAATGATATAGTATGTTAGATGAATTGCTGCAGAAAAATACCTGCATATTGCAACTGTCACAGAGTATGATGTATGAGCAATTAAATTCAAATAGAAGGAATGTTCCCAATCAACTTCCACCGAATTGACATTAATGACCTTTTCAAGCTGCTTCACATGAATAAAAGGTTATTAGCAAAGCAATTCAAGAGGAAGTTTTTTTTTTTCTTATACAGCTAACAATATGCTGTATATATACATAATCACAAATGGTGAGGATTCTAGAATGGACTCGTCTCACAAATCACAAGCATGGAAGATAATAGCATTGCATGTTGACATATTCATCTAATCATTCATTATATAGGCATCTAAGCTCCTGCAGAATTTATGAAAAGAAATACACACTAAGCTTCTGTACACAAAAGGATAGTCAAATAATAAATCCACTTTAACAAATAGAAATAGAAAACATTGAGTTAACTATAGAAATGCCAACCATAAACTTCACTGGATAATAGTAGAATAATTTAGTCAGCACAAGTGTGCAAGTACAGCTATTGTTTTAGTTAAAAAACAAAAACTAAAAGCATTGGATTAACTCTCTTAACCTTTTCAAGAAAGCACTATCTCTCTTAATAAAGAGCGAAAGGCGAACAAAAAGGGCAATGCATATCTTTATGTAGCGCATTTTTTTTTTGACCGAAAATGTAGCACATATTTAGTTAAACTGAATTAGCTTCACAATATGTGACACAGGGATACGGAAAACTATCAAGTGAATTTCATGCATAAACTGATCTGAGTAAATAAGATGCAGTGCTGCTTCATTTACCATAGGAGCCCATCTCCGCACAAAAAAGGGAGGTGGATTTTCCCTGTTATCATTGAACCCGTAACCATGCAATTTCTGCATCAACACGTGGTAACATCAAACAGTGAGGTGCATTGAGCATAGAACAACATGCCATTATGAAGCTTAAAAAATGGCGGAAAGTCGAAATCAACAAGACAGCATTACCATATTATTAACAAAGAAGACAAGGTCGTCCTCTTCCCTTGTCTTTGATACCCTACCGCGCACAAAGAAAAGATCAAGCATTTCATGCCAGAACTTATCGTCCATGTCCAAATCCGATGCATCGTCCTGAGCATCAACGACCGTCCACCCAATCAAATGTGAGTGTTTCTTCACCATAGAAAGCAATTCGGCCCTGGAAAAGGCCAATCCGTCCATGTACAAGGGAGAGAGAGAGAGTTTTCAGCGAAGGGCACGGGTTTTAGTAATCTCACTATTGACATGCAGTTTTTTTACTAAATATGGAGATATAGTTTTAGCAAGAAGGCGTATATGTCAATCAACATTGCTCTGATCACCCCAAAGCTTAATCAGTCAGAATCCAGATTCGCCTCTCCTCGGCCACGATTCGAAGCGAAATCTTCCTACCTCCCCCACGATCCAAGGCCAGAAGATACTAAAGGACACAGCTTCTGCGCATCCCAGCAGCTAGCTGTGCATAGAAGAGCGCGTGCACGAGGGGAAGAAGCATCGGAGGAAGGGGGCCATACCTTGAGGGCGCTGCCTCCCGGCCGCCTCCGAAGCCGTCCGGCGATCTCTCGACGGCGATCTCCTCGGAGGAGGAGGTCGGGGAAGGCTGCGCCGCCATGGCCGCGGGAATCGGAGTGGAGGCAAACCGCACGGCACGGCACGGCACGGCACGCGTCGGCGTTGGTGTGCGCTGCTGTTCTCTTTCGCTTGCACGAGGGTCTCGCTTGCCAGTTCGCCCTGCCGCCCTGTGAATTGGGCCGAGCCACCGCCTCCCTCTTCCTCCCTCAGTTGGGCCGAGTAGGATGCACCCACTCTGGACCAGCCTACCAGGCCTCTCAGGCCACACTGGCGCCACAGCAGGGCCGTGCCCTGTGCGCAATTGGCCGAGACCAAGTCCACGGCTGCGCCGCCATGGCCGCGGGAATCGGAGTGGAGGCAAACCGCACGGCACGGCACGGCACGGCACGCGTCGGCGTTGGTGTGCGCTGCTGTTCTCTTTCGCTTGCACGAGGGTCTCGCTTGCCAGTTCGCCCTGCCGCCCTGTGAATTGGGCCGAGCCACCGCCTCCCTCTTCCTCCCTCAGTTGGGCCGAGTAGGATGCACCCACTCGGGACCAGCCTACCAGGCCTCTCAGGCAACACTGGCGCCACAGCAGGGTCGTGCCCTGTGCGCAATTGGCGGAGACCAAGTCCAGGTAGGCCCACTGCCCCTCCCCCTTATTACAAAAAGTAAAATTTATTACTCCCTCAGATCACAAAAGGAAGTCAACATTGACTTTTAGACACACCTTTGACCATTCGTCTTATTCAAAAAAGTTATATAAATATTATTTATTTTGTTATGATTTGGTTTATTATTAAATGTATTTTAAGTATTACTTATATTTTTACATATTTGAACTAAATCTTTGAAAAAGACAAATGGTCAAAGGCGGGTCCAAAAGTCAATGATGACTTCTTTTTGTGACCGGAGGTAGTATCTTTTATATCTTTAAAACTGCAATCCATCTCGCGACCTTGTCCACGGATCGGGGGTGGTGTACGAGAATGCCTCACCCTTCTCCTTCGGGAAGTGGAGTCGACCAACTAGGTCGAGAGAGGCTTCACCCTCACCAGAGGTGGTGAGAGGACCTTCCCGTAACCCGTGGCGGTCCTTTGCCCGCGCACGATAAAACGTGGCGGGGAGTCAGGAGGTGTCTCTGGGGAGTATTCCGGCGACTTGGGATCAAGCTGCTCATACTTCATAAGCGCATTGCCCTTCCCCATGTGTAGTGCGGCCCTATGAGTGACATCAGAGCTGCCACGCGGTGGGGAGAGAATAAGTTTCTTGGCCACGACCGTCTTGAGGCTGAGTTTCCCCGTGGTTGATTTCGATGGTGAAGGGGCACGTCCGCCTTCCCCTTCCCGATGACACGGAGAGGAGAGAGTGGGCGTGACGCACTTCTTGCGCCGCCACTGCGCAGAGGGGAGGCCGGCTGACTACGTGGGATCGGCCGACCGGCTTCCGGTTGCTCGGCCTGCGGCCTAGCTTCCGGCGATGCCTCCGGTGAGAACGCAAGTTTTTTCGACCGCACCGGTAAAAGGTTAATGTTCCGAGCGAAGCATGGCTTCTCGGAGTTGCTCTTTGACGACTTGGGTATCGATGGGTCGGACAAGACGATGTCATAGATGCTAGGAATGGATTTTGGGGTCTTATCGGCCATGAATAAATGTGGATCTCGAGTTGACTCAAGGTGGTGGAAAGTGGCTAAGTGGGAGAAGGAAGAAGATGAATGAAGTGAATGGAAAAGACTCCTCACGTCGTTTTTCAAATGAGTGAAAATGTTCAGGAGCTAAAAAACCGGATGAGATGCTTCCCCTTCGAAAGATTTCGAACATGAGCAAAAAAGGGAGGTCGGCCAACCCAGATTGGGGCGGCTGACCTAGCTGGGTCCGACCGGCTTCTGGTCTGGCTCGGGTGCAGTCACTTGAGGAAACTTGATGTACTTAGCCCATAGATTATTTTTATGAAATAAAATTTTATTCAAACGCTCATTTATTTATCGGTCAGAGCTATACCGCACTAAGGCAATCAGCATCAAAGAATTCGAGGACATCAACGCCCTCAAAAATAGGCATTTTCGGTTCTAGAAAGATTTTCAAGCGTTGCCCATTAACATTGAAAACATTGCCATCATCGTCTTGGAGGGTGGCGGCACCAAAATCGGAAGCATTAAGTACCATGAAAGGGCTTTCCCATTTACTACGAAGTTTGCCATGCCCAAACAATTTCACATGAGTATTAAAAATAAGCACCTTATCTCCAGTTTTATACCGTTTCACCGTTATTCGCTTATCGTGTCATCTTTTAGTTCTATCCTTGTAAAGTTTTGAGCTATGGTAGGCCTTTTACCTCCATTCTTCTAATTCAGCCAATTGCATTTGTCTTTTAGTTCCGTCTGAATGAAGATCCATGTTACAACATTTTATTGCCCAATGGGTCTTACGTTCCAACTCTACGGGTAGATGACACGGCTTCCCATAAACGAGCTGATATGGGGTCATATCGTTTGGAGTTTTAAAATCAGTGTGGTATTCCCAAAGCGCATCACTCAGCTTATGCTTCCAAGCCTTCCCCATGGCTTGTATAGTCTTTTGCAAAAGTTTTTTGATTTGCTTATTTGATGTTTCAAGCTGACCGCTATTCTGAGGATGGTAGGGTGTGGCTATCCTATGGTCTAGCCCTAAGCTTTTCAGTGCATACTTAAATCTTCGGTGGATAAAATGTGTGCCTCCATCGCTAATCACAATCCTAGAGACGCCAAACCTAGGGAAAATGATCTCTTGAAACATTTTCTTAGCGTGAGTTGAGTCAGCCACACGACAAGGGAGTGCCTCGACCCATTTGGAGACGTAATCGACCGCTACTAGGATGTACTCATAAGAGTCTTTTAGGGAATGTTCCCATAAAATCTACCCCCCAAGCATCAAAAAATCCATTTGCAAATTGCTTGTTAAGGGCATAGCATCTCGAGAATTAATGTTCCTATATCTAGCACAACGTCTAACAAACTCCTTGGTGTCACTATACATGGAAGGGCAAAAGAAACCACTTTGCCAAACCTTGACATGGGTTCTAAAAGCGCCATAATGGCCTCGTAAGGTGACGAATGGCATTTTTCGAGGATCTTGTGTGTTTCTCCTGTGGGTATGCATCTACGAAGTAACCCGTTGACACAGACTCGATACATATAGGGCTCATCCCACATACGAGTCCTACTATCGTGCATTAGTTTATTCTTATCCTCCCTGGTGGTATATACCCCGCTACCAAGTAGTTCACTATGTTATCGTACCAAGGATAGGTAGTTGAAGCTGCAAGCAGGGTGTCCTCCCGTAGGTAGTCATCTATAGGCATGTTTGTGGTTTCCTTGACTTGCATTTGGGAAAGGTGGTCAGCCACAGAGTTTTCTACTCCTTTTTTGTCCTTAATTTCTAGGTCAAATTCTTATAGTAGAAGGATCCAACAGATGAATCAAGGTTTCGCGTCTTTCTTGGTAAAAAGGTATTTTAGGGTCGCATGATCCGTATAAACTATCACCTTCGCTCCTACCAAGTAAGATCGGAACTTGGAACTTCTCTATCGTAAAGACTACGACTAGAAGTTCCTTCTCTGTGGTGGCATAATTTAGCTACGGGCTGGATAAGGTTTGCTAGCATACACAATGGTGTAATCCTTTCTATCCTTACACTGGCCTATGACTGCTACTATGGCAAGATCGCTCGCATCACACATGATCTCAAATGGCAGCTTCCAATCGGGTGGCTGAATTACGGGCGCGGAGACTAGAGCTTGTTTCAAAGTTTTGAAAGCGACGAGGCAATCTTCGTCAAAGATGAAAGGAGCTTCTTTCGCGAGCAAGTTAGTTAAGGGACGAGCGACTTGGGAAAAGTTCTTTATAAATCTCCTATAGAAACCCGCATGACCCAAGAAGCTACAAAATCCCTTAATGTTTGTTGGCGGCGGTAACCTCTCGATTACCTCGACCTTGGCTCTATCTACCTCAATCCCTCGTTCAGAAACGAGATGGCCGAGGACAATTCCATCTCTCACCATGAAGTGACATTTTTCCCAGTTTAAAACTAAGTCCACTTCTTGGCATCTTTTTAGGACCCTCTCTTAGTTTTTCAAACAGTCGTCAAACGAGGTCTCATAGACAGAGAAGTCATCCATGAAAACTTTCATGATCTTTTCGATCATGTCAGAAAAGATGGCCATCATGCACCTTTGTAAGGATGTAGGGGCATTGCAAAGCCTGAACGACACGCGTTGATAGGCGAAGGTGCCATAAGGGCATGTGAAGGTGGTCTTACTCTGATCATCAGGATGGATGGAAATTTGATGATAACCAGAGTAGCCATCAAGATAGTAAAAGAATGAGTGGTTGGTTAGACGTTCTAGCATCTCGTCTATGAAAGGCAGAGCAAAATGATCTTTCCTAGTGACTTCGTTAAGCTTACGGTAGTCCACGCACATACGCCATCCAGTGACAGTGCGTTCCGGGATGAGTTTGTTCCTCTCATTTTGCACCACCGTCATGCCTTCTTTATTCGGAACTACTTGAACAGGGTTAACCCACTCGCTATCGGATACCGGGAAAATTATCCCGGCGTGAAGGAGTTTCAAAACTTACTTCTTAACCACTTCTCTCATCGCATTATTAAGCCTACGCTGGTGCTCCCGCGTGGGTTTATGCTCTGTTTCCATTGGGATGCGATGAGTGCACACACTCGGGCTTATCCCCTTGAGGTCCTTAAGTGAATAACCTAAGACCGAGCTGTACTTCTCTAAAGTGGCGACAAGTCGGCGGCATTCACCCTTAGTCAGCGAATCACTGATGATAGCCGGCTTGTTACGGTTGTTGTTTAGGAAGATGTGCTTAAGCACAGGAGGAAGAAGTTTTAGCTCGATAGGCGAGGAAGGAGGTTCCTTAGTCCTATTTAGCTGGAAATAATCAATCGAATCTTTCTCTTGAACAAAATATGAAACGTCTTCCTCCAGACCCCGAGGGTGGACTGTCTCGAAGAGAGCAGCAGTCATAGCCTCTTCTAATGGATCCGACAGTGGCTCGGCTTCCATAGGATGATTGATGGAATGTGCGAAGCTCACTGAGAGGTATTTGTTGCCGACTATCAAGCCGACAGATTCTCCCCTTTCGATGTTTCAGACTAATTCCCTTACGAGCTGCCTGATCAGGATGTGAGAGTTATACGGGTTGGGGACATTGAAGACATGGAAATATAGCGTGATGCTATGGTCATCTAAGGTCACCTCGACACCTCTGAGGATTCCCTCAGCTCGTGTAATATGGCCAGGCAGCCATCTTACTTGCTTTTAAGAAGGAGAAAGGGCATGATCCAACGGGATCCTTGATGCCACCGATTTTGACATGCAGTTAATACCCAGGCTAGGATCATAGGGAACACTTCTAAAATCTAAGCCATGGGCTTTCACTGAGCAAAACATTTTGAGAGGCAATGTAACTATTACCCTCGAGTTCTCTATTTCATCGGTTATCTCTCTACTCAAAATGGCAGCAAGAGTCATAAGATTTTTTTGTTGTGCCAGGATCTCCTCATGAATCAGGATATTTGGCTTAGGCCTTTGGAATTGCCGACTTTCTATTGGTAGTGTGGAAGCATTGCCAAAGTCGTTGAGAAATTCCTCTTCGAATGCGTAGGATGTCAAGAATGCGTAGAAATTCCACCCTAGGCCGATCGAGCCAGCTCCCTCGCCCAGTCAGGCTAGGGTTGCACCAGGGCTTCTACAAGAGATCCTAGAGCACATCCAAGCCGTTGTTTTCAGTCGGTTTCATCAAGAAAGAGGAGTACTTCTCAAGTTATGCATAGGATTCTAAAGGAACCCGATGCTACCGGTCTCCAACTGCCAAACCGACTTAGGGAGAAGATCTACACCGCACAAGGAGTATCCTAGCCAAATTGGAGGGCCGGGATCGACAAAGGCAGGCCGGCCGACCCCCTAGGCTGGCCGACCCACCTCTTGATCCCTTTGGATTCCCCCTTCGGCAAGCAGCTTGTGACACCTGTCCCTAGTCGCGTCAACACCCTATTGGTCACGGTGGCCTATAAAAGGAGGTGGTCTCCTTCATTTGAAGATGAACAACAAAGAGCAACACAAGTGAGAGTGAAGTAGAGTTGTGCTCCTCTCAAGTAGAGTAGGAGAGAGAGAGGAGAGTTAGTGTAGGGGAGGAGCCGGAGTGTCAGTATCCCTCACTAGAGCTTCGGAGCTGGACTCGGATGCGGGTTATGCTTCCGTGTTCTGTCGGTAACACTCAGTCTTGCTTTATTTAATTATCAAGTTCATTCTATTTATTTTGTCTGTGTTGGTATTAGGCACGTACTATTCTTGAGTGCTAAGATCTTTGTGCTTAATTGTCCACCTAGAGATTAGTATAAAAGGTAGTAGGGGTGCGTATCAAAGTGACGTCCTTGGTACGTATTACTACTAGGAACAGACGTGGTGTTTGGACTAGTTAGTAGCCGGTAGGCACCTGTTTCAACGGACGTGTGGTAGGTAATAGGTGGTGACAACCCTATTATCCGGCTTAGACTTGTGAAATCCGCCCCGTTAGTTGCAGACCAGTTGAGCCAAATCAGAACGATCATAATCATTCGGGATTCCAATTCAGGATAGCGGGTGGTAGTAAGTGTCTGAGCTCCGATTCAGAGTCGCAGATTAAATAAGAATCGAACTTGAACCATTCTGACTGGTGTCCGAAGAGCCTCTTGATCCGAAATACATTTATCCCATTGTTGATTCCAAATCACCATAATCAAATCCATCCGGGTGAATAAGTTTAGAAAATAGAAACTTCTCGTTCCTCGTGGGAAATCGATACCTTAGGAATACTCCTGGTGAAAGCTACTGCGATATCCGTGCGCTTGCGGATTAAAACTCTAATAGGCATAAGAATCGCCAACAATGGGATGATGATGGAGGCTCTAAGAACTTGGCCTTAAGAGCCGAAAACTTATAGATGGACATGTCGTCCATATGGAGGTACACAGACAAGCAAGGTTCGAAACTAGAACAGCTACCGTTCCCTGGCAACGGCGCTAGAAAGCTTGTTGGCGATTCTTATGCCTATTAGAATTAATCCGCAAGCGCACGCATATCGCATTGGCTTTCACCCCCCGGAGTATTCCAAAGGTATCGATTTCCCACGAATAACGAGAAGAGTCTAGTTTCTAGTCTTGAATTGGCCGGATGTATATGGTGGAATGACGAAAGTGGGATAACATATTTTGGGTCGAGAGTTCTACTAAAGATATACACTAGTCAAGGGTACAAGGTTAATATCCACACAATTGCTACTCTGTATCGGAGCTTAGCTGATTCACCACCACCCGCTATCAGTTAAGAACACCAAATAGTTATGATCATCCCCGATTGGGCTCAACTGGGCTGAGACTAACGGGGCGGATTCCACAAACTGCCACCCAGATTGTAGGGCTGTCACCACCTACTACCTACCGCTCAACCGTTGAATCAGGTTTCTACCGGGTACTAACTAGTCTGGACACTACGTCTATTCATAGTAGTTTTACGTATCAAGGACGTCACTCGATACACACTCTCACCAAACATGGCACTAATATCTATTGTGTCACCCAAGCACAGAGATTTAGCACTCAAGATCTAGCACGAGCCTAATACCAACAGAGATACAATGTATACGAAATAAACTTGCTTTATAAATAAAAAATGGCACTAAGTATTATCGATAGAAGACGAAGAAGAACTCACACCCGAGTTCAGCTCCGGAACTCTAGTTGAGAGATGCCGACACTCTGGCTTCTCCTCAACACTAACTCTCCTCTCTCACCTAGTCTACTTGATAAATGGGCAGTGTAACGCTGCTTTCTGTTCTTCCTGCACTTCTCCGTGCTTTGCAAATGAGGAGAGGGGCTCCTTTTATAGTCCACCGCAGCAAGTGAGGACGTGCCACGTGTAATCTAATCCCTAGCTGAAGGCAGTGTTCAAAAAGGCGGGATTCCGCGGCCGCCTAGGCGCGCGTAGTAGCTAGGCGGAGGGGTTCCGCGTGGCCTAGGGGGTAGGCGGTCCCCTAGGAGGTGGCGGCGATTCCGCGGCGCCCAGGCACGCGGAAGCGGGGGAGGCGACGCAGAGGCGGTGTGCAGTGAGTGCGCACGCGAGCGGGTGCTGGCGGGAGAGAACCGCGTGGGCACGCGTTGGCGGGAAAGGAAATAGCCGGCGGCAGGGAATAAAGGGGGAAGCTGAAAAGGTATGCTTTCAACTCCAGTCGAGGTCGACTTGCTCACCGCCGCCGCAAGTCGAGGTCATCTTCCATCGCACGGACGCCGTGAACAGGAGCTGCTTCCTCACCGCCCGTCGTCACCCGAGCTTCTCCCTCGCTGCCCGGCTGCCTTGACATCGGGCTCCTCCCTCACCGCTCCGTAGTGAGACCGAGCTCGTCGCCGCCGGCCACCGTGACCCTAAGGTAATGTCTCCTCTGCTTCTCGCCTCCTCCCTCTGCTCCTCTCCTCCTCCCTCATCTGCTTTGCTGCTCGCCTCCTCCCCTGCTCCTCTCCTCCTCCCTCATCTGTTCATCTGCTCTGCTCCTCGCCTCCTCCCTCCTCCCCTCCTCTGGTACAGGGGTACCATGGTCTGTTTTTGGAGAAGCAATGGGAGCGGAGGAAGAACTTCAGCTACTAGAAGTGCAAGAATGAGAGAGCTGTATGCAGAAGAGGAATTCCAGTCTAAATACGAGGTGTTTGATGGTGAGGATGATTGGATGAATGAAGATTGAGCAAGCAGAATGATGGGCTGATGGCATTGTATTTGTGATGTTTATCTTTTATCATGTGTGTCTGTGACTTGCCTATGTCTCTTGACTCCCTTCTGTGACTTGTGAGAGAACTAGAGAAGTCTGAACTATGAACTTTATTTATGAAATTGTCATGTAATGTTCTTATGAGTTATGACCAGCTGGTCTTATTTCTTAGTGGCTATTATATTGTTTGTTGTTTGTGGTGGTCTGGTGGAAGCGTGGAGCTGGCAGCTGGTAGGAGTTTACGGCCATGAGATCATTCAGATAAGTTTCTACTTTCTACTTTCTAATTCCTTATTGTAAATCTGTCATTAATGAGTTTTATTTCTCATAATCTCCTCTCTGGTATTGTAGGAACAAGAAACTAACATCAACAAGTGAAGAATGTTCAGCTCCTGACCTCCTGTAATAGAAAAATCAAGACCTAAAGGTATGTATGTATACCAGCCCCTGCCCATTGCATTGCAATTGTACAATTTGGGATAAACGCCTAGGCTCGCCTAAGCGCGCCTAGGCTCTAGGCGGAGGGTCACCGCCTAGATACCACCTAGCGCCTTTTGTAACCTTGGTCGTAGTGGGTCGCGGCGGCCGCTATCGGGAAGTTGCACGGAGGAGCCCCCGGCGGCGAGGCGTGGTTCCCTACTTACCCTCTCTGTCTCCTTCCTTCTCCCCCTCTCTCCCTCCAATAATCCCCCATATCTGGATCTAGACAGCATTTTGTTCTTCCAAAAATAGTGGAAACACGCTAGAACATGCCATTTTCGTAGTTTTTTAGGGCCATGTTTGTCAATGTTTCACCGTGTTTCACCGAACAAACCCTTATTTCAATACTACCAACGTCAATGTCGTTTTTTTTTTCCAAAAACTTGCATGTCAGAAATTGTTCATTTTTTGGTTAGCACTGCAGTGCACTATATAAACAAAGACACATACGAATATTTTTACCAAGATATTGAGTTTAGTGAACCCTGAAAAATTTTAGATTTTTCCCAATGTATATGAACTCCATAAATAATTAAATATAAAACATACTATTAAACATTGTATTATTATTCTACTGTACGATTGCATACTAGTTAAGACTATAATGTTTAAATTAACAAGCATGGTGTCATGCACATCTGTACGGCTAGAATTGTTTTAATTTACAAAAATTGAAATACTTTTTTGTGGATGTAATCTCTAATATAATCTAGTTATATAAGTCTAATTTAGATGATATTTTAATAACTATATATTTCCTTAAATATACATCATTATATTCGACACTCACTATAATTATGTTGATATCTATCTTTTTATTGATCTCCATATCATATTTATTGGTGCTAGTATGACTCATTGTGCAGGGGTGCCTCAAACATCCAAGTTCTATTCAATTTACCTCGATGCATGGTGACTCTGTTACAACTTATTTAACAATATAATAGATAGTGTAAGAGGTTTAAGGTCCCCGTGAGGTTATTTTCGGTGTTGATTGGCTTTGGTGGAGATGACAAGCTACCCTGCCAAGTGGTTTTTTTTTTTGTGGCATCAAGACTACAAGGATGGTGTGTTGGTTGATCTCATGCAATGTCAAGGGAGCAGCGTGTTAATGCGAATTAATCCCTACCTAATTACCCTGTCACCAATAATGCACCTTCCTAATGAGCTCCACGCGGGAATTAAATCCGAATTAATGCATTTAATTGCTTTGATTACGCGCCATGATCGGATGCGTTTTCCATCCCGTTGGACTTGCCCCCGAGTCTCACCAGCGCAATATATAAATCTTGGTTTTGCGAGAAATCAGTTTTTCTACAGGTTTTCGATCAATTCCAGAACACCCCGGATCGGAACATCCGACGGCCATCGGAACATTCGACCCAGGATCAGAACATCCGACGGAGGGTGTACCGTACCACGTCGGAACATCCGACGCTGCATCGGAACATCCGACCGACTGGTTACTGTTCAAGTTTATTAATTCCGCAATTTCGTTTTATCCGCCTATTCACCCCCCCCCTCGAGGCGGCATAGCGATCCATTCACTCATAGACAGAGAAGTCGTCCATGAAAATTTTCATGATCTTTTCGATCATGTCAGAAAAGATGACCATCATGCACCTTTGAAAGGATGCAGGGGCATTGCAAAGCCCGAACGACATGCGTTGATAGGCGAAGGTGCCATAAGGGCATGTGAAGGTGGTCTTACTCTGATCATCAGGATGGATGGGAATTTGATGATAACTAGAGTAGCCATCAAGATAGCAAAAGAATGAGTGGTTGGTCAGACGTTCTAGCATCTCGTCTATGAAAGGCAGGGCAAAATTATCTTTCCTAGTGGCTTTGTTAAGCTTACGGTAGTCCACGCACATATGCCATCCAGTGACAGTGCGTTCCGGGATGAGTTCGTTCCTCTCATTTTGCACTACCGTCATGCCTCCTTTCTTCGGAACTACTTGAACAGGGCTAACCCACTCGCTATCTGATACCAGATAAATTATCCCGGCGTGAAGGAGTTTCAAAACCATTACAGGAATCAAACTCAGTGTCGGCGGCCTAAACCGACGTCATTGGTCCAAAAAACCGACGTCACAGGCCTATGTCGGCAGCTGGCCGACGACAAATCTCCGCCGACACTGCTTGGACGACACTGCTCACTTTTGTCGATGGCCAACAAAACTCCCGACGTCATTTTTGCCCTCACCCTACCTGCCCCCTGCCCCCCTGCCCCCCTCTTTGACGTCTGCCAGCCACAGGCCGCCGACACAGCCTCCCCATTAGTGACGTTGGCTAGAGATGTGGCCGATGTCACTGCCCTCCCCTCCCCTCCCTTTCCCCGCCCCCTGCTTGGGCTGACGACACTGAGTGCCTCTAGGCGTCTTTGTCGTCGGCCGCTGTTTTGGCCACCGACACAGGCTGTCATCGGCTTGCTGGCCGCCGACACAGATATCGTTTCCTGTAGTGAGCTTACTTCTTAACCACTTCTCTCATCGCATTATTAAGCCTACGCTGGTGCTCCCGCGTGGGTTTATGCTCCGTTTCCATTGGGATGCGATGAGTGCACACACTCAGGCTTATCCCCTTGAGGTCCTTAAGTGAATAACCTAAGACCGAGCTATACTTCTCTAAAGTGGCGACAAGCCGGTGGCATTCACCCTTAGTCAGCGAATCACTGATGATAGTCGGCTTGTTACGGTTGTTGTTTAGGAAGATGTGCTTAAGCACAAGAGGAAGAGTTTTTAGCTCGATAGGCGAGGAAGGAGGTTCCTCAATCCTATTTAGCTGGAAATAACCATTCGAATCTTTCTCTTGAACAAAATATGAAACGTCTTCCTCCAAACCCCGAGGGTGGACTGTCTCGAAGAGAGCAGCAGTCATAGCCTCTTCTAATGAATCTGACAGTTGCTCGGCTTCCAAAGGATGATTGATGGAACGTGTGAAGCTCACTGAGAGGTACTCCCTTCGTCCAACAATCATCTACGTATTTGGCCCGGGCATCAAGACCAAGGCGGAAGGAAATCGCAACTTAAAGCAGTTAATTTGCATCGTCGTAACTGCAGCATTGCCTCCTTTACAGCTATAAGGATTGTGATGCATGCATTCTTGGCTCGGGTAGCATGCAGAGGGTCGCAGGTTGCATGCATGCAAATTACTACTCGCTCGGGACATGCGATCTCCATTCAATACAGTCGCAAAATGAATAGGCTCAACGAGAAAACCAAGCAATGGCTTGCTAATACATAGATCAATTATGGA
Source organism: Raddia distichophylla (assembly GCA_005191435.1). Classification (NCBI taxonomy): domain Eukaryota; kingdom Viridiplantae; phylum Streptophyta; class Magnoliopsida; order Poales; family Poaceae; genus Raddia; species Raddia distichophylla. Next base: position 2,040,505 of record SPJY01027863.1, on the reverse strand, counting down.
CAAAACAAAAAACGTAATATGAAGATCATTTCTGGACGGAGGGAGTATTTGTTGCCGACTGTCAAGCCGACAGATTCTCTCCTTTCCATGTTTCGGACTAATTCCCTTACGAGCTGCTTGATCAGGATGTGAGAGTTATATGGGTCGGAGACATCGAAGACATAGAAATCTAGCGTGATGCTATGGTCATCTAAGGTCACCTCGACACCTCTGAGGATTCCCTCAGCTCGTGTAATGTGGCCAGGCAACCATCTGACTTGCTTTTAAGAAGGAGAAAGGGCATGATCCGACGGGATCCTTGATACCACCGATTTTGACATGCAGTTAATACCCAGGCTAGGATCATAGGGAACACTTCTAAAATCTAAGCCATGGGCTTTCATTGAGCAAAACATTTTGAGAGGCAACGTAATTATTTCCCTCGAGTTCTCTATTTCATCGGTTATCTCTCTACTCAAAATGGCAGCAAGAGTCATAAGATTTTTTTGTTGTTCCAGGATCTCCTCATGAATCGGGATATTTGACTTAGGCCTTTGGAATTGCCGACTTTCTATTGGCAGTGTGGAAGCATTGCCAAAGTCATCGAGAAATTCCTCTTCGAATGCGTAGGATCTGAAGAATGGGATAAATTTGTTCACCGGTTCAGAGTCTTGGACACAGGGAAATGTGGCTTGAGTGTTTCTTTGATTCTTGAAGATTCGGATTGGGTCGGAAGGTTTGACTCGATAGGGTTGTCTAAGGTTTGGGGATTACCCGAAGGTTCAAACTATAGGTCCGAAAGTTCGTAAAAGGCATCAATGAAGGGAGCATTCCCTTGCAATTTGCCCATGATTTCTTTTCCTTCATTAACAGTCTTGTAAATAAAGGATCCTCGGGAAACTATGTTTAAGAACGTGGCACTCGTTGGGTTCAACCCCTCGACAAAGTTTGTGCATGAGCATGGGCTCAGGAATACATAGGTCGGGTCCTGAACTGGCCAACTGGGTAAATTGCACCCAGGCTGCACCTACGGTTTCATTCTCAGACTGACGGAAGTTCAAGACTTCCTTTCTCAATTCTACGATTTTTGTGAGAGAGAAAAACGTAAAGCAGAATTTCTCATGGAGAGCTTCCCAACTACCGTTAAGGTTTCGTACGATCAGTTTGAACCACGATTTGGCTGATCCCATGAGGGCGAATGTAAACAATTTCCATTTCAGCGTTTGTCAAGCCATTCCTTGAATTTCAATGATAGAACAGAGTTCTTCAAATTTGCGGTGATGGCTAAAAGAGTTCTCTCCTTCTAATCCGGAGAAATATTTCTCCCGGACCATATCTATGAGGCCTGGCCGGAACTCAGAACTAGGTGTATGAATAGGATGGGATGATGATGGAGGCTCTAAGAACTGGGCCTTAGGAGCCGAAAACTGATACATAGACGTGTCGTCCATATGGAGGTACACGGACAAGCAAGGTTCGAAACTAGAACAGCTACCGTTCCCCGGCAACGGCGCTAGAAAGCTTGTTAGCGATTCTTATACCTATTAGAATTAATCCGCGAGCGCATGCATATCGTAGTGGCTTTCACCCCGGTGTATTTCAAAGGTATCGATTTCCCACGAATAACGAGAAGAGTCTAGTTTCTAGTCTTGAATTGGCCGGATGTATATGGTGGAATGACGAAAGTGGGATAACATATTTTGGGTCGAGAGTTCTACTAAAGATATACACTAGTCAAGGGTACAAGGTTAATCCACACACAATTGTTATTTTGTATCGGAGCTTAGCCGATTCATCACCACCCGCTATCAGTTAAGAACACCGAATAGTTATGATCACCACCGATTGGGCTCGACTGGGCTAAGACTAACGGGGCGGATTCCACAAACTGCCACCCCGGATAGTAGGGCTGTCACCACCTACTACCTACCGCTCAACCGTTGAATCAGGTGTCTACCGGATACTAACTAGTCTAGACACCATGTCTATTCATAGCAGTACTACGTATCAAGAACGTCACTCAATACGCACTCCCACTAAACCTGGCACTAATATCTATTGTGTCACCCACGCACAGAGATTTAGCACTCAAGATCTAGCACGAGTCTAATAACAACAGAGATACAATGTATACGAAATAAACTTGCTTTATAAATAAAGAATAGGACTAAGTGTTATCGATAGAAGACGAAGAAGAACTCACACCCGAGTTCAGCTCTGGAGCTCTAGTGGAGGGATGCCAACACTCTGGCTTCTCCTCAACACTAACTCTCCTCTCTCACCTACTCTACTTGATAAATGAGCAGCGTAACGCTGCTTTCTGTTCTTCCTGCAATTCTCCGTGCTTTGCAAATGAGGAGAGGGGCTCCTTTTATAGTCCACCGCAGCAAGTGAGCACGTACCACGTAGGGACATGTGTAATCTAATCCCCAGCCGAAGGAGTACCCGAGGAGCCATCCAAGGGGGTCGGCCGGCCCAAGTTGGTTGGCTAGCTGGGCTTCGGTCGATCCCGGCCCTCAGTTTTGCATGGGATCTCTCTTTGACGGTGTAGATTATCCCCTTGAGGCGGTTTTGGCAGTTGAGGCTGGTAAAACTAAATTCCTTGTGAGCCAAGTGATCCTCTCCAATGCAATGTCATCCCTAGGATCAAACCTATTTGATGTGTACGGTTGGGATGGTCTCCTTTTGTGCTTGTAGAATCCCTGGAGAAAGGGCAACCCTGGCTTGGACTAGGTGCCGGTCGGCCGGCCCTAGCTCGGTCGGCCGACCGGGTTATTCCTCGATTTGGGTCCAATTTTGCTCATTATGTCCCTGGAGACACAAACTTACCAAAACTTGTGGAACTTTGTTAATTTTCATATTTTTATTCAATGTTCCTTCAATTGGGAGCTATGTTAACGGTCGCAAGTGTATGAAAAGTTATAGAAATTGACCGTCAATAGTCACCGCCGGCCCAAGCAAGCCAGGCAAGCCTTTCGCCCGATGCGTCCTCTCCTAATGCAAAACCAAAGGAAAGCCATAGTGCGAGTGGCAGCATGAAGACCTAAGCCGCAACCTGACACCGCCGCAGCATCTCCATCGAACGTCTCCTGGGCACCGCACACCTGGTCGACCTTATGCGGCCTAGCTCCACGAGGGGGTGGGGCGGAACTAGACATATAGGATACGGACCGCAGCTGAGAGACAACACAAATGACGGACCTTAGGTGAGCCAAGGAGCGAGGTCGATGTTGCCAAGGAGCTAGCAACCTATGGTTGGCAGATTGCTGTGGGGCCTAAAGGCTGGACCCAACGCATTGGCCCATCATCGCATCAACGAATCCAATGAGACCGCAGCACCCAACCGTTGTTAGGACCGTCCGACCTCACACCGGCACACTATCGTAGAGCCAGCGAAGCCACCATGTCGACCAACTGCCAAAGCCCTAGAACACGAGACCCTCTGCAGCCGCCTCCACCACAGCAACGCCTGCACAACATCAACTGTTGTCACCATCAATGCCGTCACTGACCACCACCAGGTCACCACCGCGGCGACAAACCGCCTGACACTCAGGGCACCACATCGCCAATCTGGACCATCGTCGCTGCTGCGCGACCCCACAACTCCAGATTTGGTGGGGGTGTGGGAGAGGAGACCACGATAGCTGGGGCCATAGCCAAGGAGGCCTCACCGTCAACTAGCCCTATCACGCGCATCCATCAATGCAAAGCACCACTGCCACACAGCAAGGGAGTTCGCCTGGACGCCGTGGTCCCAAGCAACACCGCCCAGGAAGCACCTCGAGGAAAACCCTCTGCAGCCACCATCGTCTGTTCAAGGGGATGGAGAGAGGGATGGGGAGAAAAGAGGGAAGAAGGGGGAGGGAGGATGAAGGGTAGGAGGGGCGCCACCGACGGTGGCGACGGAAGCTGTGGCCAGCCAGGGTTTAGGTCAGGGTGGCTGGGAGGGGGGAGGTGGTCACCCCTGTGTCGCCTTAGGAAACGACGCGGGGAATGGGGACGACTCTTTTAATTAACCTTTTTGTTAGAATTTGTATTGAATACGTGAATAAGTTGGTTACGTGGACTCCGAGGTATAATAGGCAGGGGTGGGTCGTGCCAGGGTCAAACTCATATCCTGATCTCCACTGTAAATGGGAGGTACCCCGGTCATAATGACCTAGCTGTAGAGCATGACACGCAGGGGTCAGTGGCTGGCTTGTGGCCGCGACTCGGGTGGTTCGGTGTGATTGTGTTGTTCGGGGAGGAGCGTCTATAGTCAGAGCCTTGCAGACATAGGCAACGATATCGAATTGTGTTACCAAATATCATGCCTTTAGTGTCATCTAGATCTCGTGTGGCTGAAAAATTCTAACACTTTCCCCCTGCTCACTGGTCACCACTACCACACTCCTCTCTCTCTCTCTCTCTCTCTCTCTCTCTCTCTCTCTACATTCTTTTCTAGTCGAGCCACCCATCTATGTCTCCCCTTTACCTAAACTCTTATTGATATCGATATGCACTTTGCTACTGTCATCAGGTTACCCCAATAATCATCCAGCTAGCTTGTCCTATCAAATTCTCAATTGGCAGATAGCTATCTTTGTGTCCATGATGAAGCACGTCTTCCTCTGCTTATATTAATCCACCTGAGTCGGTGTCTCAGCAAGACAGTTGCGTAGGTTACTGCTGCGTGCATGTTCTTGTTGGGACGTGCAGGTATTGGTACAGCAGTCCCAATTAACCTGGTCTGGCCAATGGGATTAAGTAGCTAGCTAGCTTGCTAGTTTGTGAACAATGTGCAATCTAGTTTGATGGTGACACCTGGGGCCTAATTAACCCCCATGCAGCAAGCGTCAAGCGATGCATTCGCATGGATCCACGTCCAGGCGTCGCTGTAGAGCACATGGCCTTCGTATATACTCCTATGACGTGAAGTGTGAACTCGCAGCGCTGCACGACCAACGCCGTCAGGCAAGTCGACAGCTACGTACGGACTCTCTTCAATAGTTCATGATATCCATCGATCGATCCTGAGTTCAGACTCCTATAAATATGTAGCTCCATCCATCAAACTCATTACAGAGTCCTATATATAAAACACACATAAATATCTCCTTTCTTCCATCCATCTCACGCGATCGATCTTGAGAACTGAAGCAGATAATTAAGCTGGCTAGCGAGAGATTGATCGAGATCGAAGCTTGGCATGGCCTCCAGTCTGCAGGTGGCAGCTGCCTGCTTCCTATTGCTCACCTGCTGCATTTTCATGGCAGCAGCAAAGCCAGATTCACCAACACCATCTAGTGTTCATGACCACAGCGAGAAGCACCTGCTCCAGGTACATATACATACATGCATATAATCTACCTAGCCATAATATTCACCGGTGCATGCATGCTGGATTATTGCCTTAACATACATGCATGATGATGCTGGTTTGATGATCAGGGTGGAGGGAAGGATGCTGCTGCTGGTGTTGTGGGGAAGCTGAAGATTAAGGGAATGGAACAGCAAGATGAGAGCTGTGATGGAGAGGATGAGTGCCTGAAGAGGAGGACCCTTGTGGCTCACACGGACTACATCTACACCCAGGGCAAACACAACTGAAATCTTCAATACAGGCACAGTGAATAACTGTACACAATAAAATGGGGGGACTAAATAGTAACAGAATAAGGTGGCTTTGCTTAACAAAGTGTGGTTCACCATCTCGTAGGCGCCTTAATTCCCTGTCCGTGTTATGTATTTTGTGAGAAGCAGATATGGGATTGTTGTTGTTTTCATGCCTGTATATATACCCTGAATTAAAAGTAAAATAACTGTATTTGTAACATATACAATTGAGAATTAATTAGCAGTGATATTGTTAGTGCGGCAGAAGGATTAATTAACACACAAGGATGTAGATCGAGGAAGTGGAAGAGGAGACAAAAGAAGATCTTCCCGAGCTTGAACCCACTGACCCTACCAAGGAAAAAGAACTCCACATGTAGGTCTAGGATATCCAGACCGACATAAAGAGTCACCGTTTTCCCTGTAAGACAAGGGAGTATCTTTCCTCGCGCTTTCCCTCAAGAACATACTCTGAGTCATCGTTGCTCAGGGAGCGATGCGTCCTCGGAGTGTCTTCTGGTCTGCGCTCAGTATGGCCTTCGAGATCGATGATCCTAGCCACTTCTGACTCAATATAGTATTAATCAAGATCATCAAGATCATCAATGAAGCACTTGTCTCCGATATCGTTGGAGTTGATTGACATCTTGGAGGAACATCGTGACAAGAGAATTTCCAGCCTGTGGGCGCCAACTGTCAACAATCGGGTACAAGCTTCACTAGTCGATCTTACTTCTGAATTGAGGGACCAGAGTGCCCCTTTCTGTCACGATCACGACTTCCAAGATGTTGAAGAGATCTTGACATTGGACGTAAAGAACAGAATATGAGGAGCTTTTCATCCTGGTTTAGGCCTCCCAGGTAAGGAATAATAGCCCTACGTATAGTGCTTTGCTATAATCGATAGAGATTACAATGGTGTTTTGCAAGAAAAAACCTTGGTAGGGTTCTTCTAGATGCGATGGAGAAGATGGAATATATTGAATTTGTTCCCACCCTCAAGGAGGGAGGTATTTATACTAAGCCTTGGGATACAAAACAAAAGAGATAACTATACATTCCAACTAATCCCTAGGTTGGCGGCTCGTCTTAGTACAATTCGTAGCCCTAGCGCGTTCTACGGTCTCAGGCCTCGTCGTCGCATAGACAGTCGCCTTGGACAACAAGTCTTCTGAAGCCTTGAATACGCTAACGGGCAACAGCCTACCCAGCGCATCGCCACCATCCTAGGTAATTGCGGGGGGGAGGTAGAATTCGATCTCCGACTCTTTCCATTTGCTTCTTTCTTACTCCTAACTACACCTGAATGGGCCTTCGGTCGGCCCGTCACACAACGACTCACCTCCCTCCATTCCTCTCACTATTGAGCGGACACCACCCCTTCCCCTTCCTTCCTCCTCCTCCTTTTTTCTCTCCCGATATCCCCTTCCCTTTCTTTCTTGCATCAGCCGATCACGGTGCCTTTCCCATTGATGGCGCGTTGAGGATAGGAACCCTCGGGTTCTCATTGATGTTGCCCCCTCTGCCACGTCAGTGATGCGCCCATCCCTATCTTCTCACATGGTGCCCTCCGTCACTCTATACAGAATCCACTCCTCTCTCCCTAGGACGCATCACTCCTCCTTTAAATCCTGAGCCGCCAGGCCGTCCTACTCTCCCTCTCTTCCCCTTGAGTGTCGCCACCACCTGCTTTTTGTTTGCCCTTTACCTCCATCGAACGACTAGGCCGGAGCTACCAAAAATTTCTCGCTAGAGCAAAGCCACCGCTGCCACCGTCTTCCACAATTTGACGAGTTCCTTGGTGGTAAGGCATCCTCCTTCCTCTCGCCTCTCTACCAGGTGTTTGCAAGTACAGTGTCACCTTTGATCGAGCTCGCTGGCCGCTGGAGTTCCTCCACATCGAATGCGTCCCCACCGCGTCTGCCATTTACCGCCACTGGCCTTGCCGTCGGGCCCTACAGGATAGGCCAACGCGCTCGTCACAAGCTGCCATGCTATGGCTGTGTTAGGTCATCATGCTTGCTGCCTGGCTTTTAGGCCGAGCCAAGCCGGTGTCCCCCACTGCGGCTGAACCAATTTTTGGGCTGATCCCAATTCTCTCTCATTTAATTTCCTTTTAAAATATGTTTTCTTCTTATCCTATTTTAATTTTTATATGTTTAAATTGAATGAATTTCACTTTGATAAACTCCTTTAAATGTATAATTTCTATATTTGTTTACATATTATTTATTCAATATTTTTCCTGAATTTTCTTTATATTCTCAATTTAATGATTTCATATATTTTGATATATTCATCCATATGCCAATGAAAAAAATTCTAGGAATTTGTAATTTCAATAATTTTTGTTTATTTACCTAATTTGGCATTTCTCTGTATTTGATATTTTTTATATTTATTTGTTTACTTATTTGCATGCAATAGATTTTGGAGTGTTTCGCGAGCCGAAGGACAAGGATTTCAACAGCAAGTCTCCAACTACATCATGCCATAGGATACCCTTCCCTAGCTACTTGACGCATATTGTTGTCACATGCTTTTATTGAAATGTTTTATAGATTTAATAAAATTTCATGTTGCTTATATTATTATTTAAAATTATTTGTAGATGTATCTAATTCCCAACCACCATGATATTAATTAAAATATTCCTTTAACTCCAAAATTGAAGCTTTACGAATATTTACTATTGCTTATAATTGCCAATATCCCTATACAGTTAAATTCAAGTCTTTGCCATGCTAAATACTTTTACCATCAGATTTTTATCGTGTTTAGAAATTCCATTTTGTGCAATGTTTGAGCAGCGGCGGGATGTTATGTGGTTTCTATGTATCTTCCCTCAACTAAAACTCTAGGATGACTAGGTCGAATGTATGAAAGGTGGGTGCAGATAATTAATGTTTTATTTGGGTTTGTGGTTACCGTTGAGGCCTTGATTTGCCTCTAGTATAAGGACCTCTCATCTTTATGAACTATCAAGCTAATCTATACAATGCTACCGCTCTACAGAGTCAAAACTATCTAGATAGTCGTGTCCGCAATTATGGATGGGCTCAGTCAGAGTTCACGCTCTAGATTCTTCTCTGTTTAGGCTTTTGAAAATGGTTTTGGCCATGGGAAATCTTTTGGTTGTGTTGGTCGTTGTGTGTTGGGCATCTGAGAGTAGTAGAGTAAAGTTTTAGGCAAGATTGTCATTCTGGGCAGGATAGCGGAAAAAACAGTAAAAGCTTTTAATATCTGTTTTGCAGAACCTTTATAAAGACACTCTTTAGCTTGTAGGTTAAAATATTAAAGAACGAGCTTTTAGCAAATTGAGACAAATCCTCCTTCCTTGATAAAGCCAAAATCTATATGGCCATATATTTGTTGAGTATGAAGTATACTAACCCTCACCTTTTATGTGGGTCTACTTATTCTAACAAGCAGGTCCCAAGTCAGCAGACGATTTGAAAGATAGCAGATTTGATGAGGAGTTTCTAGATGTCTAGTACAGCATTTTCCTCTGGTCATTGGTATCGGAGTTTCGTTGGATCTTCCGTGAGGATTTATTTGTTATTTTTGTACTACCATCGCGGTAAGAACTCAAGTTATTGTAAACTCTGATGATATAATAAAATTTTTAGTTTCAGCAATGATTCACTCCACTCAGATTGCGTATACCTGTTCTAATTTTAGGTTAGTATTATAGAGCACAGTGGGGTTCAAACAGCAGGTTCGGGTTTGGACCGTTTCTAAAAAAGGAGACCAGTGGGGAGTGGTTTTGTAATCATCCACACCATCAACTCCCAATCCAATGGTCAAATAAACGTCGTAAACATTTTTTTTATTTATTTTACAAGAAGCCGATCGATAGCCTTAAGATATATCTGACCACTATATTCATAATTGTTTACATTCTTTATTTTAGCTGATTGTATTTGAGTTCGTGATATACCGAACCAGCGTATGAGTGAGCACTATGCAGCCAAAGCGCATGTAGCCTTGTTAGTTTTCGATTAAATTAAAATTAAGATACCATTAGAGATTTATTATTTTGTATAAGCCAGACGGTGTTAACATTTTAAATCATTATATAAATGTTTAAGTTGTTTTTCTCAAAGCTTCCAAAATCATTTTTGAACTTTTTGGCACTCTTCAAGCCTCCTATGATCCTATCCAGATGCGTAACTTTTTCATATTACAATGTACTATCAGAATAATAAGCCCAAATGAGGGAAGATTGACCTCAACGACACTTAATTCGAACGTCTCGTTCCAAATAATATTAAGTTCGATCGTCTTGACGCGTATGACTCCAGACATATGAATTTGTGATCTCAGCGGCAATCTTCATGTTTTTCCCAATTTATCCTATTTTCCCACCCTGGCTTGACTATTTTGCCCCTCCCTCTAGCGTCGGCCGCCCCCGCCGCAGCCTCAACAACCTCGTCTTCTTGCACCCTATACCGCTGTCTTGCCGGAGATCGTGCCATCGAAGAGGCGAAGTGCGCGGGCGGGGCGAAGGCGGGAGATGGTGGCTGTGTAAGCATGGCGGTCGGGGAGTAGACCATGGCATAGCATGGAGAGGAGGAGGGGTCGCCGCGGGGAAAGTGGCTGGGGTTGTCGCCGCCGCCTCCCATGCCTTATCGTAGGGCTGAGAAGGTGAGAACGCTGGGCGTCGGCTCGCTGAGGCAGGGGAAGCGGTGCTCCGGTGGCAATGGCGGCAGCGTGGTGGGAGTAGGTGGAGGCTGTGCCGGTGGATATGGGCCGACGGGAAAAGGAGAGGAGCCAGTATAGGGTCAAAATGGACAATCCATCTGAGGAAAACAGGAAAAATCAATATTAAATTGAGAAAAATCGGAAGAATGTCACTGAGATCACAAATTCGTATGTCCAATGTTATACACGTCAAGGCGACCGAATTTAATGTCATTTGGAACGAGGCGTTCGAATTGAGTATCGCTGAGATCAATTTCTCGGAACGGGGTACTCCCACCGTTCCACATTACAGGTCATTCTAGGAATTAACAGACAGCTTAACAAACTTGGTGAAAGGTCATTTCTGCCCCTAGCTCGATTTGAAATATGAAAGCAATTGGAGCTCCCCCGTCGCCTGCACTGGAGCTCCGCCCCACCGCCCCACCGCCGGCCGCCCGCGCGAGTCCTCCCACCCTAGAGCTCCGCCGCAACGAGTCTTCATCACTGGAACTCCTCCCGCTGGCTCACTCCTCCCGCACTGGAGCTCCTCTCGCTGGCCCGCACACATTGGAACTCATGACACCGGCCACCACACTGGAGCGCTTCCTCGTTGTGATCCTATCGCCGGCTTCCCGCACTGGAGCTCCACCCGCCAGCCGCCCGCACTGCAGCAGAGCTTGCCGTCGAGGCTTGTCAGGTGGTTGTCTGCGACGCCGTCGGAGGGCACGAGACGACGACGAACTTGCGGTCACGCCCAAGCCCGGCCACCCGCTTAACTAATTCAACTTGGAGCCTTGGAATTCATCCTCACGCATCTGCAGGCCTCGAACTTTTGGACTAACAAAGGTCAACAGATCATCAAATCTGGAGCCAACAGAAAGGTCAACAGTTCATCCAATCTGCAGCCAATTGGATTACTCACGCATCTGCAACCATGGCAACATCTTTTCTCATACTCCTGGATCTCAATTCAACTCCTCCTGAAGAGCAGGATGTCGGAAGCGAAACCATACCTGGAGGAGGCGAGGCTGTAGTCCTCGACTTCAATTCTACTCCCCCCGAAGAAGTGGGAGGCGATGCTTCAGATGTATATGAAGAAGGCCACAACCCTCCCGCTCAAGCTGCAGGTACTGTATTGGTGCTCCTCCATGCCCATGTCATGTATTCCAAGCCCAACAAGTAACAACTTGTGCATCCACGAACAAGTGCCAAATCCAGGAGTACTCCGTAATTGCACTTTACACAATTGCATTGAAAACAAACAAACAACACCAATTATGCACCATTCATAAACTAGGAATTTGAACGATATATACTCAGAGTAGGAATCTGAATGGCATAAAATGGAGTGCCAACATGAGTAAAATTGAGTAATTGTCATGTGCACGAGATAATGTTGAGATAATGCATGAGGGATTGGGTCTGGGAGGAGTACCAACACTACTGCCTTTGCAAGTTGAAGTCCAATGCAGCCTCTGAGTGTTACTCTTCCTCTTCCTCTGGCATCTGCATGTGTGTAAGTTTGAATAGTTGAGACAGAATTCAAAAATGAAAAAGATCCCTAAAGAATGATTGTACCAGTTCTGACTGTCCAGATCTTTCAAAAGGAGTACAATGAATGTCTGTAGCAAATTATTGGAATGAATGTTTGTGTCGAATTTTCTGAAATGATGTACAGTACCTGTATGAGCATATATTATTGGTTTTATTGTTCACTTAGTGAATGCAATGTTCTGTTTAGCTGGCTCATTTTTTTATGGGAATGAAGCTAGCTCATTAAGTGAAGTTCTATGTGTACTAAATTCAACAAATTTAGTGAATGCAATGTCTGTGAAGTATTGTGTAAAGAAATTCAGCAAGCTCCAGCACTGAAATTCAACAAATTTAGTGAATGCCAAGTCTGTCAAGTTCTATGAGTACTTCTTTTTGAAGTTGTACATTAACTATTCGGTTGCTCTATTGTGCAAATATAATCTTAGTACCATTAATCTATAAGGATATTTGAGTAGTGCACTCACTGAATGTAGATTGCAATAGTGAACTAAATTAAACTGAACATGCCATAAAATAAATGTTTTGCTTGTCCACTTAAGTTTTCATCAAAGTGTATAGAAGTAAACTTGTCCACTTAAGTTTTCAGCAAAGTGCATTGCTCTACATTATACATTGCTGCATACTTCCTGATCCTGCATGCCTTTCAAGCTTCCCATCTCCATCTTCTCCTGTTAGGATTTAGAGCCCGCTGCAAACAGCCCACGTATAGGCCAAAACGCAAAGAAAGGGCTCCCCAAATATTAACGGACCTAAAGGCCCAACTAGAGCATCGACTAAGGCCATGGGCCCACTCAACCCGAAAGACTAGCCTGATGGGAGAGGGGTGCCTCCACCTTTTAAGTTGTGCTCCCCCATCACCAATAACCGATATGGGACTAAACCCAACAATCTCCCGATGTGGGACTAAACCTAACAATCTCCCCCATCACACATCGGACCACTTCGTTACAACGGACAACTTCGTCCAGCAAATGTATGGAATTAACGGAGATGTGGGTCAATGCCTGGCTTTGATACCACTTGTTAGGATTTAGAGCCCACTGCAAACGGCCCACGCAAGGACTCATGTGCAGAGAAATTAATGGCTCCCCAAATCTTAACGGACCTAAAGGCCCAACTAGAGCATCGACTAAGGCCATGGGCCCACTCAACCCGAAAGACTAGCCTGATGGGAGAGGGGTGCCTCCACCTTTTAAGTTGTGCTCCCCCATCACCAATAACCGATGTGGGACTAAACCCAACAATCTCCCGATGTGGGACTAAACCTAACAATCTCCCCCATCACACATCGGACCACTTCGTTACAACGGATAACTTCGTCCAGCAAATGTATGGAATTAACGGCCAATAACCGATGTGGGACTAAACCCAACAATCTCCCGATGTGGGACTAAACCTAACATCTCTCGTTACTGTCTTGTCTTATTTTTGCCCTTGCAGGTGTGCAACAACCAAAAATGAGGTTAATGAAATGGTTAACAGATGCTCAGAGATATGCTGCTTACACCTCATTGCACGCAAAAAGTAGAAATGGGAAATTACTCAAGAATGCAACTACGGAGGTTGTTGCTTTTTTTCAGACAAATATTCGAGTAATTCAAAAGATTTGGAGGCGTGCAAGGGAGCAGATTGCACTTGGTCTAGAGGTTGATGTGTCAAACAGAAGAACTGGTCGAGTTGGTTGCAAAAGCATTGACCTTGACCTCTCCCGAATGGACAACATTCCACTAAATAGAAGATCAACTTTAAGGTCACTAGCTAAGTCCCTAGATGTAAGCATTTCAACTTTGCATAGGAAGTTCAAGTTAGGTCATATAGGACGCCATTCCAGTACATTGAAACCACTCTTGACAGAGGGAAACAAGAGAGAGAGAGAGACTACAGTTTTGCATTTCAATGTTAGATCAGAGAACTCTAGGGGATGCTGAACCTAGATTCGTTCACATGGACAATATAGTGCACATGGATGAGAAATGGTTTTATATGACCAAAAAGGCAAAGAAATGCAACTTGCTACTGGAAGAGGATGACCCTATACGCACTGTTCATAACAAGACTAACATTGGTAAAGTCATGTTCTTTGCAGCTGTTGCTCGGCCCAGATATGATGCACTAAGGAACATGACATTTTCTGGAAAGATTGGTGTGTGGCCATTTGTCAAAGAGGTGCCTGCAGCAAGAATGAGCAAAAACAGACCTAAAGAGACTATAGAAACCAAATCTATAATAGTCAACAAAGAGGTCATGAGGCAATATTTAGTTGAAAAAGTTATCCCAACCATCCAATCTATGTGGCCACAAGATGATGTTGGCAAGACCATTTTCATTCAGCAAGACAATGCTAAAACCCACATTGGCCCAAATGACCAAGCCTTCCTTCAAGCTGTGGCGGCTACTGGTAACATTCAGCTGATGCAACAACCAACTAACTCCCCGGACATGAATGTTCTAGATCTTGGTTTCTTCAACTCCATACAGTCCTTAACTAATTGTAGAAGTCCGAAAACTATTGAAGATCTCAATCTTGGTGTAGAGGAAGAGTTTGAAGGCTATGAGGTGACAAATCTGAATAGAGTATTCATAAGTCTGCAGATCTGCATGAAAGAGGTGACTAAAATTGGAGGAGGGAATGGGTATAAAAACCCACTGTAACATCCTCATTTTTATGGAAAAAAATCATGCATGTCATTGCATCAAATAAAATTTGTGAATAATTTTTTTTAAAAAAAATAATAAAAATAAAAATGAGTATGTTACTTTAAAAATAAAATATATTTAATTTTGAGTTATGATCAAAGGCTTCTATATTTGTGAGGATAAAATTTAAATTTTGGGTGAATTCCTAAAAATCATATTTAAGTAATTTGTTTTGATGATTATTTTCCTACAACTGTGCAACCCTAGGTTACGGTTGTTAAAGTTCTAAAATCAAACAAATATATGGATGCCTTTCCAAAAACAAAATTTATATTTCGTCTTCAATAATTTTATTTGATAAATTATTTGGGAAAGAAAGAGAAGTATATTTTGTTATATTGGATTTGCACCTATTATTTATTTAGTCTCCTTTCATCTTCCTTTGGACCCACTTGTCATCCACTCTCTCACCTCTTTCTCTCTCCTCCCACCATTTCTCGCTTAACTAGCAGCGGCAGTGCCATCTCGTGTAGTCGTGCATGCAGCAGCGGCAGCCCATTTCAAAAAAATTTCCCGCCCCGCATGCAGCCGCTGTTGGCTGGAAATTGATGCAGGCTGCTAGCTAGATGGTTCCCCTGCTGGGGATGCTCTAACCTTTCCAATTTCTCAAACTAGTGCCCAAATGACAACTAAAAAGCACCAAAAACCCATTCATTTCCATTTGCAAATCATTAAAGCTTAGTGTAGCAGTTTCTTCTCGGTTTAATGGTCATCAAGGAGAGAATTTGTGCTGGCAAACCTCTTCCTTTTTCTCTTTCTTTATTTCCTCCCTCGCGCAACACCTCTCTGTCTCCCTATTCATTCGCAGCCATCAAGTGAGAAGAGGAGCAAGCTCTTTCATGTTCATCTTCTCTAGTGGCCACCTTGACTTGTTAATGGTCGCCCGCCTGACGTGTGGGGCCCTCGCCCAGTCTTCTCCAGGACTCTTCATACCCCGGTATTTATTATACCGACAAGCCGCCTGACACAGGCGCCACTCCGCTCTGCCATTGCACCGGGATGGAATGACCGCTACAGTGCGTTGTACATGGCTACAATGTAAACAATCATCACTTTCGGTCTCGCATGCCTGAATTCTCGCATTTAATGCTGCTGATACGCTGAATGTTGTAGAAGCCTTCGCGAAGAAGCCTCCTTCTTTTACGCTGGCACGCACTAAGTGGGGCCGAGGCCCGCCTGCTCGGCGAGTTGTCACGCGTCCTGGACGGGCTCGGCTTGGGGATCTGAACGCCCGCTCTTACGCCGAGCTGCTACGCGTCCTGGTCGGGCTTGGCGTGGGGGTCTGGTCACCCGCTCTGCGTCGAGCTGCCACGCGTCTTGGTCGAGCTCGGCGTGGGGTCTGATCGCCCGCTCTGCGTCGAGCTGCCACGCGTCTTGGTCGAGCTCAGCGTGGGGTCTGATCGCCCGCTTTCCGCCGAGCTACCACGCGTCTTGGTCGTGCTCGGCGTGGGGGTCTGATTGCCCGCTCTACGCCGAGCTGCCACGCGTCCTGCTTTGCCTTGTCGTGGGTACCCCGGTACATCGTGTATCGACAGGTCTCACGCGTGTTTTGCAGGTGCGACGGCGGCGGCTAGGCGGGGTGGAGCGCAGCTGCCGTGGCGCGCGTGAGGCGAGGCACTCGGGCTTTGGAGCGTGGCGAGGCGGAGCACAGGTGCAGCGTGCGGCGGTTGGACGACGTGGGCGAGGTGCAGGAGCGACGGCGGCGGCGACGCGTCGCGGTAGCGAGGGGCGGCGGTGGAGCGAGGCGCATGTCACGTGTGTGTTTTTTACAACTTTGATAGTTTATTTTTTTTCTGATTTTGTAGACGACAGTTGAACATGTTTTTTATCTAGAATTGAATTGACTGCTATGCATCAGTCTCTTCATGGTCTTTGCTGGGTTATGAGATAGTATAAATCGGTGGAAGCGATAAGCAACGTTAGGCACACGATTACATTGTAACAACTTATAGCTGACAATTTTTTCTATATAAGATGAAAGATAATTGAACTATAACCGAAAAAGGAGGAGGCTTGTTCTTTATTTCCGGCAATTCAAATTTAAAAAGTAGGCAAATTATTGGTTATGCGATGTGTTAAATCTGGCTAGAATTGGCTAGGTGTACTTTCAAAGATTATTTATAATATTTGGGTCTTCTATAGCTTAACACAACAGAGTCAAGGGTATAAAAAGCGAAGAATAGAAAGAGAAAAAAAAATATGCCAAACGTGACATGGTGAAAAGTACTATTAGTAATATTTGCAGTAAAGCACATGCCTTTTGGCTAGGACGTAATGATATAAAGAAAACAGTATATTTGCTGCTCTCCTCTGCGTCGTGGTCAGGGTGGCGGTGGCAGCCGGCGCGCGACCCAGACGGTCAGACCCAGTCTATCCATGCAATTAATCTACCCGCCTCATCGTCCAAACGCTGATCTGGCAGCATGATGCACGGAGCAGTGGTGGAGGTGGGCGGCGACGGCGTCGGCGTCGGCGCCGACGTGCGGCCAGTGAGCTGCTGCACCACGTCGCGGAACTGGCTGGGATGCACCACACCACACACAACACGGTGGTAGCAGGGTCTCCCAGCCTCCGCGTCGGCGGCGGCGGCGGCGTCGTCGATCGTCGTCGTCGTCGTCGACGGCGAGGCATTGTTTGCTACTTTGCTAGCTGCTTGTGGCGGTGGTGGTTCTGCTCATTGTGTAAAGTAAATCTCTGGTATGTATGTCTTAATTGGCGTATCGTATTGCTGAGCATCAGGCTCGTTTATGTGTTCTTAAAGGCCGTCTCCGTAAGACTTTTTTAAATTGTTCTCTATCCTAAAATGGAGTTCCCTATATGCTACAACATCGTTCACTACTCCGTTTTTTAAAATAGAGAATTTCTCTCCATTCCCTTATATATAAGGACTCTCTCCTTGCTCTATTCCTCATACAAGGAACACTATTGAAGATGGAAGAAATATATGAAGAGATTTTTTCTAAAGGAAGCATGCATATGAGTCTATAGCGGAACAAATTTAGGGATTCCTGTTGGAGAGAGCCAGGTCCGGAGCGAAATTATTAACAGAGGTCCCTAATATAAGTTTCAAAATATGTTGATACTACTATATATCAACTGAAACGAAACTATTCAATGTATTATAAAAATTGTTACCAATAAAAAATAGTAGGACAAAAGTAAGTTTTTTATCTCAAACATTTTGTAGAGATCATCTTAGAAATGTCGTCTCTTCAAACATTTTTAGATGCAAAATCATCAACGATAACCTCAACATTAATGGCATCCAATAATTTCTTCTCAATGAATAAATTAAGTTGCTAAACCGTTTAACCTTTCTTAAGACATTTTAGACCTCAAATAGTTATTCAATAATTTCAACTTTGAAAAACTTATTTTAGCTGATGCCACAGTTACCGACACAGTAAATAAGTTTCGGTAAGCAACAAAAAATATTAGAATAACACTATGTCAACATGCTTTGAGTAAACTAACCAATTTCTATCATGTACCTCACCATTAACTTTCTAGAATGATGAGAATAAGAAAAATGTCTAGAGTTGCCATCCAGAGGAAACATTGCATCGCAACGCTAGGGTGGGGCCCTAGGCTTGGGGGGCCTGGGGGAGCCGGCACCGCTTTCCCCCCTCTCTTGGCACGACCCTCCTGAGCATTCATCTTGCATGCAGATGGAACTATTTATAACCCGTATCGCGTGCGATCAGAATATCCTTATACAAATTCCAATTTATTTACGTGCATCTGGATCGATTAACGTCCAGTGTCAAAAAGGATCATAGAGAGTCGAAGTGGGAACGTGGGGTCAAGGATGGATTAGTGATTGGGAATTGTATGTCTTGGCCACTTTAATTTACGGCTTGTTTTGATTTTGTGCAGTTGAATTAAAATGTATCTTTTTCATAGGATATTCAGTGTTACATTTTACAATATTTTTAAAAAAATTTATACGATTTTATTCAAAAATCTTGAAAATATATTGTTAATGTTTTTTAGCCTTCGTGTATCTCTTCTCAAATACTCAATTTTTGACACAATTGGAATCGAACCAATCAAGCAGGGTCATTGTATCGTGAGAACGATATTAGTTGGTACGTAGCGCAGAGGATCCGACGCGAAATGGATTGACGTGTCACATGACGTGCGCCTTTGCGTCAGCCGCAGCCCAGGTCCACGCGCAACGGCGCGTCTCCAGTCTCCAAATCGAATTCCCGATGGGGGCGCAAAAAAATTGTACCTTCGTTCGATCGAAGGTGCTCACGTCATGCACGAAAATTTGAAAAAAAAATGTGGTTATTTAAAAAATCATGAAAATATATTGTTAATATTTTTTAGCCTTCGTGTGTCTCTTCTCAAAAGACTCAACTTTTGACACAAATGGAATCGAACCAATTAGGGGGGGTCATTGTATGGCGAGAACGATATTAATTGGTACGTAGCGCAGAGGATCCGACGCGAAATGGATTGACGTGTCATGCACGTGCTGACGTGCGCCTTTGCGTCAGCCGCAGCCCAGGTCCACGCGCAGCGGCGCGTCTCCAGTCTCCAAATCGAATTCCCGAGGAGGGATTGGGGGCGCAAAAATATTGTACGTTCGTTCGATCAAAGGTGCTCACGTCATGCACGAAAATTTGAAAAAAAAAAGTGAGTAGAAATGTGAAAACTCTACCGATAAAAATTTTAAAATCTACAGATAAAACATAACATAAAACGGATAAAATTTAAATAAATTTTAAAAAGTTGGAAAAATAGCAGGGAAAGAAACTTTAAAAATGCATCAAATATAGAAACCCGACTGGTATAATTTAGAAAATCCATTGATAAAACTTGGCAATATCAAAAGTTTACGAGAACAAAATCTAAGTTTTAACAAAGCAAAAAAAGTTTCAGAAGGTATATGACCATGTTTTATTGACAAAAAATCTAGATTTTAGCAGAAAGAATTCCAAATTTTGGCTGGCTAAATCAAAAGTTTTCGTAGCAAAAAAGTGAAAGTTATAGGAGGCAAAAACTAAGTTTTAAGAGGTAGACGAGGTTTCAATGGACAAAAGGCCAGGTTGTAGCAGGCAAAAATCAAAGTTTAGCAGCAAAATTTCAAGTTTTAGCAGGGAAATAAATCCGAAGTTTCAGCAGGTAAAACTAAGTTTCATACGTACATTGTTGAGTTTTTATTAAAAAATGAAGGACGGACATCTAGATTCAACTTATGTTATGTCTATTTCTTGCTGATGTTATTCATGGTGAAAACAACCTTTTGGTCTTTCATTGATTAAACGTCATTAATGATTAATTAAGGATATATTAATTACCTCCTGGTGCGAGTATTTCTTATATTTAATAAATTTGCTGCAAGTTTAGGTGACTATATATGTACACATACTTGAATTAATAGTACTATCAAACGGGACGTGACTAAGCTATCAGACAAGGCACGGAGTTATAATTTTTTGCACCGGTTGCCAATGAGGTTATTGGGAGCAATACCACGCTGACCTTTTGGTTTAATTATCATACTCTTTCGCTGCTATTCTTTTGGAAAAACTTTGTGTTTTGCTACCATTAAACTCTTATTATGCCAAACATTCGTATATATGGACAATAGTTAAAACTATTTTGTTTATAAAATTTACCTAATGAAACTACAGCGTCGAACGCCGCCAGCTGCAGTGCCTGCCTCCCGCTGGCTGCTGCGTTTGGCGTCTCTTCCTTTAACTTTCACCTTGGTAGGCCACTATTGGATCTGGAGATGGACATGGAAGGCAAGGAAACCGATGTTCCTAAAGAGCATGGTGGTGGATGTGATGGTGAATCGATGGAGTATAAATATGGATGAGCTTAAATTGGAAGACAAAGAAATGGCTAAAGAGGATGAGAGAATTCCCTGTATGCCATTGAAAAAGTTTACAATTTCCTATCTGCCACTCGAAATTCTCCCTTTTCTTACATGCCACCGGTTTAAGTTTTTTCTTCCCACGGTGCCACTCAAGTGGTAAAGAATATAACGGAGTTACAAAATGACCATTATGCCCCTACCTTTTTAATACGTTAAAGAATAGAGAAAATTTGAAAGTAAAAATTAAAACTTTCTGGATGTAAATTTTATTTAAAAATTAATCAAACCTATTATGCCTCATGAAAAAGGAGAACAAAAGTTGAAAATACCAAATATTATAAATATTTGAATAGCAAGTAGAGCATGATTTTACATAAATTTAAAATTTTGATTTACTCAATTTGGAGTTAAATTGAAGGAGATATGGTTTTTTAAGTTTTAAACCAAATGGGCATTTTACACATTAAAGAACTTTTTAAACGGCTAAAACTAATGGACTTAATGGCAGTGGCACTGAGGGGAGAGAAAACTTGAACCAATGGTATGTAAGGAAAGAGAGAATTTTGAGCGGCATATAAGGGATTGTAAACTTTTCTAGTGGCATGCAGGGAATTCTTTCAAAGAGGATTCCATACCAAGGGTGACCATTGTGCAAAGAATTGGATGATTGTTGATATTTTTTTAGGCTTTGGTTTGTGAAAAGAATTGGATGATTGCTTCAAGGAAGGGTAAAATTTTATCGTGTCTGACTATTTTTTTTTTGTTTATGCATTAAGTTCATCTATATTCATGACTATGGCTTTGATGTTTATATATGTTGCAGACTCGATCAGTAAATTTGCAGCCTTACTTGAAAACATGACTGCTCTAGCGATTGAATAGTCAAAGGCATGAAGACGTGAATGCTCACAGGATGGACTTATCTTCATGTTTTATGCACTATATTATGTGTTAATTGGAATGTTTGAGTGTCGGACTATTTTGGTGATTAAATTCTATGTCACTGTGTTATAATCGCACTCTATGATATGTGTGTTGAACTATGTTTTGTTAATTGAACGTATGTTGAACTATGTGTGCTAAACTTTTAATTGGACTCTTTATGTTGAACTATGTGTAAATTTGCCTTGATGTGTTATATTATACTCCCTCCATCTTAAAAAACAAGGCGCATAAAAACTAATGCGGATTTTAACGCACGAGCTAGCGCGCGATCTCAGGATGAAATATGGACTTCGCGCGCAGGAATATGGAAACCAACTGCATGGCAATTTTGCCGCAAAATCAGTTGCTTGCAAGTTTGTTGCCACTGCAGCAAATTGGAAAAGGAAGCATGCAGGGGCATTATTGGAAAAAGAAGAATGCAGGGGCATCTCTAGCTCTACACGCCCTGTATTTTGGGAAAACTATTTTTTTACACACCCTATTTTTTGGGATGGAGGGAGTACATGTTAGTATGTGTATAAGTGTATTACCTTTATTGATTTTATCATATGATTTGTGTTCGTTGGTAATTCGCGTACTATCCGACTAAGTACCCCATTAGCCTAAATGTACGCTTTCATAAATATCTGATACCAGTATCCGCTCCGTACCTAATTTTTAACTATTCGTATCTGGCCCGTATCCTAAAACAACATGATTAGGGTGGGTTCCTGTTTAAAATATTTGTAAGAGTACCATAATTTTTATGTGCGTGTATTTTTCGTAATAGGACGATAGGCCCTTTAATTTTAAAGTAAACAATGCTGGTATTATAAGACATTAATATGCTTTACATTTTTTTTGAAAGAGAATATGCTTTATATTTAACCGATTGTTTACAGGGCGAGGGCACCTAGCTTATATATATTTGTGGTTGTAGTATAAAAACTAGCCTGATGGTATACAAAATTAACATCAAAATCACCCTTGCACGATAGATCGAAGAGAAATAGACAGCTTGCATTCGTTATGTAAAATTTTTCGAGATGACATATATATAGAGAAGTAGAGGACGTATGGGTGATAGAAGTTCAATATAGTGCGCATATAAGTAGGTAAAAATTTCATTTCACAAATATCGAGCTACGCATACGTACATGGTACAATGCATAATGATTCATCAGCTTGAACCAAGCTACAGATTGACTCCGTAAGCTTCTTTATTACTATTAATTACAAGCTAGCTAGATGAAGAGAAATATATATATAGTGGGCGCAATGTGGGCGTACTGCTTCAAATGCGTGGATGCACTTGTCTCAATTAACACTACTTTAGCTAGGCAAACTTGCACACATATATAGGAGTATATGTTGGAAGCTATATAGTGTTATATATATATTCATGCATGGATTGATTCTTGGCAAATGAAGTAGGCGCGCAGGCAGCTGATATGATGGTGCATGCATGGCTATTCGTCGTCTTGGGCCCAGGCCATGCACTCCTGGTGCATCTGCCCCAGCGAAAACTTGTGTTTTGCTAGCATTAAACTCTTATTATGCCAAACATTTGTATATATATGGACAATAGTTGAAACTATTTTGTTTATAAAATGTACCTAATGAAACTACAGCGTCGAACGCCGCCAGCTGCAGTGCCTGCCTCCTGCTGGCTGCTGCGTTTGGCGTCTCTTCCTTTAACTTTCACCTTGGTAGGCCACTATTGGATCTGGAGATGGACATGGAAGGCAGGGAAACCGATGTTCCTAAAGAGCATGGTGGTGGATCTGATGGTGAATCGATGGAGTATAAATATGGATGAGCTTGAATTGGAAGACAAAGAAACGGCTAAAGAGGATGAGAGAATTCCCTGTATGCCATTGAAAAAGTTTACAATTTCCTATCTGTCACTCAAAATTCTCCCTTCCCTTACATGCCACCGGTTTAAGTTTTTTCTTCCCTCGGTGCCAACTCAAGTGGTAAAGAATATAACAGAATTACAAAATGACCATTATGCCCCTACCTTTTAATACGTTACAGAATAGAAAAAAATTTGAAAGTAAACATTAAAACTTTCTGGATGTAAATTTTATTTAAAAATTAATCAAACCTATTATGCCTCATGAAAGAGGAGAACAAAAGTTAAAAATACCAAATATTATAAATATTTGAATAGAAAATAGAGCATGATTTTACATAAATTTAAAAATTTGAATCACTCAATTTGGAGTTAAATTGAAGGAGATATGATTTTTAATGTTTTAAATCGAATGAGCATTTTAGACATTAAAGAACTTTTTAAACGGCTAAAACTAACGGACTTAACGGTAGTGGTACTGAGGAGAGAGAAAACTTGAACCAATGGTATGTAAGAAAAGAGAGAATTTCGAGTGGCATATAGGGGATTATAAACTTTTCTAGTGGCATGCAGGGAATTCTCTCAGGATATGGGTGTCCATACCAAGGGTGACCATTGTGCAAAGAATTGGATGGTTGTTGATATTTTTTAGGCTTTGGTTTGTGAAAAGAATTGGATGATTGCTTCAAGGAAGGGTAAAATTTTATCGTGTCTGACTTTTTTTTTGTTTATGCATTAATTTCATCTATATTCATGACTGTTGCAGCCTTACTTGAAAACATGAATGCTCTAGCGATTGAAGAGTCGAAGGCATGAAGACGTGAATGCTCGTAGGATGGACTTATCTTCATGTTTTATGCACTATATTATTGTTAATTGGAATCCTTGTGTTGAGTGTCGGACTATTTTGGTGATTAAATTCTATGTCACTGTGTTATAATTACACTCTATGATATGTGTGTTGAACTATGTTATGTTAATTGAACGTATGCTGAACCATGTGTGCTAAACTTTTAATTGGACTCTATATGTTGAACTATATTTATGTGTAAATTTGCCTTGATCGATGTGTTATATTATACATGTTAGTATGTGCATAAGTGTATTACCTTTATTGATTTTATCATATGATTTGTGTTCGCTGGTAATTCGCGTACTATCCGACTAAGTATCCCATTATCCTAAATGTACTCGTTCATGTATAGTATCTGATACCCATTTTGTACGCGTTCATAAATACCTGATACCAGTATCTGCTCCATATCTAATTTTCAACTACCGTTACCCGGTCCGTATCCTAAAACAACGTAGGTTCCTGTTTAAAATATTTGTAAGAGTACCATAATTTTTATGTGCGTGTATTTCTCGTAATCGGACGATAGCCCCTTTAGTTTTAAAGTAAACATTGGTGCGTGGTATTATAAGACATTAATATGCTTTACATTTTTTTTGAAAGAGAATATGCTTTATATTTAACCGATTAATTGTTTACGGAGGGGGAGGGAGGGCACCTAGCTTATATATATTTGTGGCCGTAGTATAAAAACTAGCCTGATGGTATACAAAATTAACATCAAAATCAACCTTACGCGATAGATCGAAGAGTAATAGACAGCTTGCAATTGTTATATAAAATTTTTCGAGATGACATATATATAGAGGAGTAGAGGACGTATGGGTGATAGAAGTTCAATATAGTGCGCATATAAGTAGGTAAAAACTTCATTTCACAAATACCGAGCTACGCATACATGGTACAATGCATAATGATTCATCAGTTTGAACCAAGCTACAGATTGACTCCGTAAGCTTCTTTATTACTATTAATTACAAGCTAGCTAGATGAAGAGAAATATATATATAGTGGGCGCAATGTGGGCGTTCTGCTTCAAATGCGTGGATGCACTTGTCTCAATTAACACTACTTTAGCTAGGCAAACTTGCACACATATATAGGAGTATGTTGGAAGCTATATAGTGTTATATATATCCATGGATCGATTCTTGGCAGATGAAGTAGGCGCGCAGGCAGCTCATGGTGCAAGCATGGCTAGTCGTCGTCTTGGGCCCAGGCCATGCACTCCTGGTGCATCTGCCCCAGCGTCCGCCTGCTGCTGCCACCTCCGCCGCCGCCGCCGGCCGGACGCCCCTGCTGCTTGGCGGTGTTCTCCTTCTCCTTCGCCGCATTGGCAGGCGGAGGCGGGGAGGTCCCCGGCGGAGCGCCGGTGAGGTGCTGCACGACGTTGCGGAACTGGGTGGGGTGGACGACGTACACCGCCGTGGCCGACGGGTCCCGATGCCTCCAGTGCGGCCGGCCGGGGTTACCGTCCTTGCCGGCGGCGTTGCCGTTGCCGTTGCCGTCCTCCATTAATCAGGTAATTAAGTAGCACCTAGCTTAGCGCTCGAGAGTGGTGTTTGGCGGGAGAGATGGCTGATATATGATGATGATTTGATGAGGAGGGAGGAGACGCGGAGCGCGCGGCTATTTATAGGTTGGCCGCCGCGCGCGTGCGTAGGTCAGCGTCGCGTCAGCAGGTGGCACTCGATTCGCGGGAGGAGGCTCTACTCGTTCAGGCATCTGATGGGTACGTGCCCTGCATGCGTCACCGTGTTGTCTTACAGCTTAGTTTAGTGTAACAAATTTGACTTTTCTCAGGTTTGTAGTAGTACTTTTAAAGATGCTAAAATTATTTTAAATTATTTTTTATAATATTTAATCATCTTTTAAAACTTTAAATTTTGCTACAGTGAAACGCTACGCTAAGATACAGTGAAACGCTACGCTATGCGTCAGCACGTGGCACTCGACTCGCGGAAGGAGGCTCTACTCGTTCAGGCATCTGGTAGGTACGTGCCCCGCATGCGTCACCGTTGTCTTGCAGCTTATAAGTGTAACAAATTTTATTTTTTTCGGTGTAATAATTTATAATGATTTTTCTCAGGTTTGTAGTAGTACTCTTAAAGATGATAAAATTATTTTAAATTATTTTTTATAATATTTAATCATCTTTTAAAACTCTTAAATTTTGCTACAGCGAAACGCTATGCTATGCTAGCCTGAAATGTACCGGCCTTCGTCATGGATAGAAGCCGATGCAGACCCAGCTGATCACGTACCGCACGCGCACGCGCACCGCCGGTCACCATCGGCAACAGCAGCTTGCCACAGTTGCATTGCAAATTTGCATGCATGCATGCGCGCGTGTGAGGTGTGCCTGAGGATGCAGCTGCAGGTGAAGAAGGTCAAACCACACAAATGGAACTTTGCAAGATTGAATTGTAGCCACTCGGCCTTCTTTTCTCGCTAAAGCCAAAAGCGGCAGGATTGAATTATTTGCGCGGCTAGCAATCTTGTACCTGTCTATTTGATCGACATGGACCCCATTTCTATCCTCGAATTTGATATGTACTTCTTTTAAAATGATTTTTACTTTATTGTTGTCATTTTTAATCTAAACCATTATAATTTGCACCTATAATAATCGGCGGTGTATATCTTTCTTTTTCTATCCGATTAATATAGGATTTTATAGTGTTTTAGGATTAATGTGGTGGCTCCGTTTAACTATACTTTAATATAATAAATGATAATAATAAATAAAATATAGGTGTGAGATTTTATAATATTTTAGGAATAATGCGGCAGCCCTGTTTAACTCCGCATTAGTACAATAACAGACATGCATGTGCGTGATTCCTCATCAATCTCTGTCTTTTATGTTAGTCAATAAATAAATTTTCATGTAGTTTGAACTTGTACAAAGTGCAACAATCAACCAAATGATATTTTTTGTTGTTTCTAGTTCATTTAAAAGAAAAATATACACAAAAGGCTGTATAAAACTTAATGTATGTGCCAAAATAGTACAAAATATATACATTTAAATTGTACACTTTTTACAACATCGAACCATGTACAAATTTAGTATATATTCACTTGTGTAAAAGCATTGACCGAAGTTTTATCTATTTTCAGGCAGGCAACTGTTGCAGGGGAGG